>CM054115.1:44301845-44479345 GCA_028673005.1 Tanypteryx hageni | reverse complement strand
CTATCTCAAAAATTTTTTATCTAGAAAACCGACTGCTGCGAGAAACACAATCAATATAAATGGTGATAGTTAAAATAATGTATTTAAATTTAAAAATATAAAGTCCGTTTCTTTATTAATGTGAACCCGACATTTTTGACGGGCAATATACTAGTCATAGTATATAGTGAAGCGTTAACCTCTATATGTCGATAGGTATGTAAACATTTTGTTTAAAACGCTGTAAATAAAAATTTTGGTACTTTTAAATTTCGAATTGCAGAATACAGATGGCAGCACAAATCACAAATTTTATCGCTTATGAAATTTGGTTATGAAAATTCGAGAGAAAAAATCTAATCTCAATTGGTTGCTAATCAATATAAAGGTTTCTAATTAATAATAAAGTTACTGATATATAATACTAGTAGTTGGTGCTTGCATACTGCAAGCATTTCATATCACCTTGAAAAAAACATTCATTTTTCAGACAGACATTTCATAATTACAAATAGTTCTTTTAATTCTCTAGATTTCACCTTCGCAGCGATTTTCGTTTTTCCCACATGTAAAAATAATAGTTTAAAACAATCCTCAAATGTTGCAATTTTAAAAATTTTATACTTTCTCCATTATGGGGTACTAATGCTACATATTTTAGCCTAATTTTAAAGTTGTAGCATTTCTAAAAGTATAATAATATTTTTCTAATTGTTTAAATTTAAATAATTTTTAACGGACGCCACATTCCATATATGGTAGAATTGAAATGTTTATTTGTGCAAATTTATTACTCTGTAAATAATTTGAAAATTTCAGCTTCCTAGCTGATCCCGTAGTACCTAAACAGTTATCCAATTGTTTTAACTTTAAGAATTTTTAACTGCCAAACAAACTAAAATATCAAAATTTGTATAATCTCTATTTCGTTTTTTTAAGAATTCTACTTACAAAAAAAAATTTCAACTCCGTAGCACATGAGAAAATACATAAACCATGAAAATTTGTTTAAACAATTGCGAATTTTTAGCGGCCCCATTGTTGCACTTTTTGAAGATTTTCATTTTTTCTAGTCGGTTTTGTACAAAATCCTACCTAAGAAAAAAATTTCGAATCTCCAGCTCATCTGAAAGTGCGTAAACATTAGTATCCTCCTATATGTTATATATATGTTATCATTATATATCGACGACTCTTACAGAGAAGGATATCATTATACTAGTAGAAGGTGCTTGCATGCTGCAAGCATTTCATCTCACCTTGAAAAAACATTAATTTTTCAGACAGATATTTCACCATTAAAATTATTCTATTAATTCTAAAGATTTCACCTCTGCAGCGATTTTCGTTTTTCCTACATGTAAAAATAATAGTTTAAAACAATCCTCAAATGTTGCAATTTTAAACATTTTACACTTTCTCCATTATGGGGTACTAATGCTACACATTTGAGCCAAATTTTAAAGTTGAAGCACTCCTATAAGTAAAATAATATTTTTCTAATTGTTTAAAATTTAAACATTTTTAACGGTTGCCGCAATATATATATGGAGAGATTGAAATGTTTATTTGAGCAAATACACTGTTCTGTAAATAATTTGAAAATTGCAGCTTCCTAGCTCATCCCGTAGTACCTAAAAAATTATTAAACTTTAATGTTCAAATGGGGTTAAAACAACCCCTAAAATTTACAATTTTAAAATTTTCGATTTTTATAGTTGGTTATGAGAAAAGTTCTATAATCTTGCAAAATTTCAGCTTCCTAAACTTATTAGATTGGTCTACACACTAGATTACGTTTTCCCATGCTAACTTATGGGAGATATTCCGGGGTCTCTGGAGTCGAACCCAAGACACTGTAAGCAAAAGTAGCAATAATTCCTAATAGATATTGCGGCCATCTAGCAACACTGATAATTTCATTTTTCTAGTTTACCGGTAAGTGCCCATAATTAATTTACAAAAATGGCGCAATGCTTTTCTTATGGGAAAAAACGCAATTTTCGGAATTTCTGGAGTCGAACTCATGTCACTTAAGTAAGAAGTCTCATTTTATCTGTAGGTTTCTCCATCATATCTACAAAAACTGAAACTTTGAGCTCTCTAGCTCTTGTAGTTTGGGCTGGACATTAGTATCCTCCTGTTATATCCTCCTCTGTAAGAGTCGTCGATATATCAATTATATATCGACGACTCTTACAGAGGAGGATATAACAGGAGGATACTAATGTTTAGGCACTTCCAGATGTGCTGGAGATTCGAAATTTTTTTCTTAGGTAGGGGTTTGTGCAAAACCGACTAGAAAAAACGGAAATCTTGAAAAAGTGCAACAATGCGGCCGCTAAAAATTTGCAATTGGTTAAACAAATTTTCAGGGTTTAGGCATTTTCGAATGTGCTACGGAGCTGAAATTTTTTTATAAGTAGAATTCTTAAAATAAACGAAATAGGGATTATACAAATTTTGATACATTAATTTGTTTGGCAGTTTAAAATTCTTAAAGTTTAAACAAATAGATATATTTTTAGGTACTACGGGATGAGCTAGGAAGCTGAAATTTTCAAATTATTTACAGAGTAGTGAATTTGCACAAATATACATTTCAATTTTAACATATATGAATTGCGGCGCCCGTTAAAAATTATTTAATTTAAAAAAATTAGAAAAATATTATTTTACTTCTAGGAGTGCTACAACTTTAAAATTTGGCTAAAATGTGTAGCATCAGTACCCCATAATGAAGAATGTGTAAAAATTTTAAAATTGCAACATTTGGGGATTGTTTAAACTATTATTTTTACATGTGGGAAAAACGAAAATCGCTGCGGAGGTGAAATATTTAGAATTAAAAATATATGTGTAATGATGAAATATGAATAATGAATGTTCTTTTATGTTGAGATGAAATGCTTGCAGTATGCAAGCACCAACTACTAATATGTTATATCCTCCTCTGTAAGAGTCGTCGATATATAATGAAAGCGTTAACCTCTAAATGTCGATAGGAATGTAAACATTTTAGTGTTGGAGAAAGTCAAATAAAAATACTATTAAAATATTAGCACCCAAGAATGTCGACTCCCTTGCGTTCAACAACGAAATCCTCGACTTTGGCTCCAGGACAACATGAAGCGGTGTATGTCAGCATCGATGAGGTCATCATATGTACAGAAGATGAAAGAGCTAACTTTCCAACGGAATTCTTAAATTTGCTTACTCCGCAAGGAATTCCACCGCATAAATTACGTCTCAAAATTGGCGCTGTCGTAATGTTTCTTCGAAACATTAACGTTAAGAAGTGTCTGTGCAATGGAACATGTTTAAATGTGAAATATCTTGTTCAGCACACCATTGAATGCACGATTGCGACCGAAAGTAATAAAGGCCGAGCTGTTTTACTTCCTAAATTCGATGTGACACTGACAGGCGATAGCGAGCTTCCATTCAAGATGAAGCGTCGTCAGTTTCCAATAACGTTAGCATTTGCCATGACGATTAATAAAAGTCAAGGCCAAACGTTTGATACCGTGAGATTACTTTTACAAAATCAGGTTTTTGCACATGGACAGCTGTATGTCGACGTTTCACGAGTACGACGGCGAGAAAATTTTTAAAATTTTTCCATTCGTGATAACAAAGTTAAGAATGTAATATATCCTGAAGTTTTTAACGGAACTTTTTAATTCATTTAACTTTATTATATTACTTATATTTTTCCATTTCTCGTTATTAAAATTAACAAAAAATGAAAATTAAATTTGACGTACTAATTGTTTTAATATGCAAATTATATAGTTAGATAAAATGAAGTATATTATTTCTTTAACAAGAAGGCTGTCTTCGATTTGCGTCACATGTGTGACGCGCGCCAACTAATCATATTATAATGGAACGAGTGGGATTTTTCTGTCCGGGATCTGATTGGCTGCCGAGAAGCGACAGCCCTGCCTCTGGCGACTAGGAATTGAACTACCTCATAATTGTGATTTTAAAATAAAAATTTGAAGTATTTGTTTCTGAATTGAAACAATTTCTTACGAATTTCAGTCAGATGACTGTCTTAGAAAATATCCTAACTATTCATCTTCTTGGAAAAATCGAAGATAAAACGTACGATAGGAAGGACCGTATCAAAATAACCAATACGGAGGATTCTCACAGGCCGTCTCCCGACCAAATAACACTTAATCGTACACAATTTAGAAAAGCATGAATACCTACGACGAACATAGTCGTGTAACCGCAATTATATTCAAAATCAATCGCAATATATTTTTTTTCTTTCGATTATCTCAAATAAATGTAAACATTTACGTTTCCTTGATAGTGCCAATTAACGAATAACAGTGAAAGAAAACCAGTAATGTTGCAAATAAACAGGAATAAAGCTAGTTGTTTTCTGCAAGCTAAATAAATAATTTACAATTTATTTCCGTGTTCAGTAAGTAAAAAGAAATGGACTACCTACAACGAAGAAACAATTTAAATAGAACTATGATTAATTAATTATTATTACAATTACAATTCACTATAAATTAATTTCACTTCATTTGAGTTAAATTACGTATTGTTTGTATTTACGCAAGTCTACGTGTACCACGAGGAAAAATCAAGAAGTTCTTCGAATTAATTTCAACATCAAATGATCTCACCAATTAATTATCTGAAAAGGGGAGGACATGGTAGTGGGATCACGAATTTATATGAAACTTGGGAGATGTATAGCTCTGAATTCTAGCAACACTTCAAACCCCTCTCCCCCCCTTTTGGGCGTATACGGCCAATAGTTTTTTCCGAAAATCGCGAATATTTTTATTTATTTAGATCACTGTACTTTTAACGGAGTTATCACCAGTTCATTTTCTTTTATACTTTCAATGATCCTTTGTCTGAGATTCCTCCGCCTAATGGGTCTATTTTAAGAATTCGGAGGAAGTCTTTGCAAAAATAATTTTAGGGATCCTTTCCATGTCATAAGCAACAATATAGGATGTAGCGTGTGCCGAGATGAATGAAGAATTCGCGATTTAATAATTTAAACTTTGTTGAGACAATCGTGCGTTGAAAGACTTGAGAAAAATCCGGACCACCACCTGACAACATAGAAAAAAATAAAAATATGAAAGCGACTACCCAGTTAAATTTTAATGGGAAATACGAAAAAGGATTTCTAAAAGATGGAGAAATGAAAGGGAAAAAGAAAATTACCCACGAGAGAATTGAACTTACGTCCTTACATTTTGATGCACTCACTATGCGCTCACAGCCAGCAATTACTTTATCAATTGAGCGTGCATTACGATATTTATTCCAGTTGACGAGAAATTGCAATATTTAATCGCGATTTTCGGAAAAAAAACTATTGGAATCCAGAGCTGCCAAGTTTCATATAAGTCCGTGATCCCACTACCGTGTCCTCTCCTTGTGAGACTAATCTATATAAACTTTAATGATACAACTGCCATTCGGTCCTTCATCATGTTGATAAAGTCTATTGTTTTGTAATTAAAATTATCTTTTGTTTAAATTAAATGAATTAAAGTCGAATAATATGATCAGAAGAAAGTACCGATAACATAAATATTCATTCGCTTCATTTTGATGGACATCATTAACGTCAGTAGATACATAATTACGTGATAAATTGTAATGATTATAAAATTTAACAAATATATCATATAACATAAGATTATCTCATTAGTTGGTTGATTTCAGTATTTATTTACAATTCGCTGTATTGTTGACTGTATGGATTGTTCTGTGCAAATTGAATTTTACTCTGCTTATGAGACTAGCCTCACATCGCTACATCAAGCTCTAAGAGAAATTCCAAAACGTACAATTGAAGCGAAGAAACAACAAACTAAAAGACTGAGAGATCAAGCCGCGAGGCTAGAAATTAACCGGGAAAGCGAAGGGGAAGGACAATGGATACAGAGATTGCAAATGAAGTCGTAAGAAAAAGAGCAAGCTATATAGATGCCATAATTTAACATCACAGGAAATTACAATGATCTTATCGGATACTCATCACAATTCGAATATAATAAATTTCAAAAGCTTCACTTTCTGAGTGAACTGACGTTAACGCAACCCTCCTGTTGCTTTTCAACGGGGCAAATCTCTAGTATAACTAATTACAGGCAGTCCTCAATTTACGATATACGTGTTCCTGAAAACCATTGTTTATATCTAAATCCAATATATATAAGAATCCTATTCTCCTGTTCGTACGCCCAAAGTCGCGTGACGTTTAACGGGGCATTGTTACGCATTGGTAGCATTTATGTGCGTGTTTATTAAATTACACAGGCGGAAAGTTGGTATTGAATTGAACCATTTCTAAATTGTATTCACAAGTCTTTAAGAGACTTATGTTAAAATTAATGTACGTCTTCTGGGTTAAAGAATGAAAGTTCTTTTTTCACATAATAAAAAAATTCACATTGCCTTGTTTTTCAAGATTGACGTAATTATAAAAAAATTGAAATTATCGAGCGAATTCCAACACGTGACCCAAATCCCTCCTTGATAGAATGTCCTAATTAAACGCGACACAAAATACGACTCGGCAAGCGATCTCTATGAGGGTCTGTGAGCGCTAGGTCGCGATCACAAATTAAATCGCTGTCAGAGGAATTTGATATCTCGACCTGAAGCGTATCGCAAGATATCCAGAAAATTCCGTCGTAATACGGAGGATAAAAATTTTATAATGACGTTATGTTAGGCTTTGAAGAAATAATTGTCGACCTTGCAGTATTGGTTGGTTTTATTTTACCGCAGACACTACTCTCTTTTGGCAATACACATTACCAAGCAATCATCAAGTTTGTATTCCCTTATATTCGATAGCAACATATAAAATTTTATCAACGTAGAAAAAATATATGTGACAGTGTCTAATGATTTCAGCTCCATCTATATTTTTTATTCTCGTTTGACATTCAAAATGTTTTCGATGCTTTTTTTATTTACCTGAGGGTAAAGTTAAGGAATGGAGAGTATAATAAAATAATGTATCACAAAGCTCTAGATAAAATTACCAATATTATTGTTTGCGCTTTTTAATTCACTATACAATTTGACGGAAATTCGTTTTCGTTGTCCCCGAGTGCAAAAATATGGTTTCCACAATTTCCTCGGTCGGCCTATGCGCGCCTCTAAATTATATTAAATTATATTCTACTAAAGTCCAAAATAGAAACTACGAAGAGAACAACGATATAGCAGTGCAAAATAGGGTCGTTTTTACTTGTCGATTTTCATGAGATACAGCTTTATTCCAAAATGACTCAAACGCCTTCGATTACAATTAATTCAGAGACAGAGCTTGTTGTCATATACAATACTACTTAAGCCATATTTCCTTATAAATCGTCAGATGGCCTTGCGGCATTTCCAAAAGCACCCTGTCATAAAATTAATATAATCCATCTGAGAGAGAGAGAGAGTGAGTCCCCCGTGCTTAGTTTCTTTTGCATTGCTGTCGAAGGAGCATGGCTTTTCCGCATTCATAGTCGTTAATTACTCAACGAGGTGACATATTTTTCATCAAAATATTCATTCAGCTAATGAAGAAATAATTCCGAAAGCTTCTACGTTTGTGATGTTTCTGTGTTTTAGTGTTCTTTTACGTGTGTCGCTTCGACATCCCCGGGGCCTCGCCAACCTGAAGTCGTCTGATTGGTGAGTGTTTACTGGGTTTCCTCATCCCAACACCTTGTTGACATCCATATATCCATTTTACCTTTCCTTTTCCGTAAGCTGTTATATATCATTATATATAGACGTTTCTTACATAGGAGGAGGAGGATATAAAAGGATACTAATGTTTAGGCACTTCCAGATGAGCTGGAGATTTGAAATTTTTTTCATGTAGTATTTTGTGTAAAACCGACTAAAAAAAGGAAAACTGTAAAAAAGTGCAACAATGCGGCCGCTAAAAATTCGCGATTGTTTAAACAAATTTTCAAGGTTTATTTATTTTCGAATGCGCTACGGAGCTGAAATTATTTTTATGGATAGAATAAGTAAAAAAACGAAATAGGGATTATACAAATTTTGATATTTTAATTTGTTTGGCCGTTAAAAATTCTTAAAATTTAAACAAATAGATAACTGTTTAGACATTACGGGATGAGCTAGGAAGCGAAAATTTTCAAGTTATGTACAAAGTAGTGCATTTGCACAAATAAACATTTGAATCTCTCCATAAACATATTGCGGCGACCGTTAAAAATGTTTAAAATATTAACAATTCGAAAAATATTATTTCACTTCTAGAATTTGGCATAAATGAGTAGCATTAGTACCCCATAATGGAGAGTGTATAAAATTCTTAAAATCGCAAAGTTTAGGGATTGTTTTAATCTATTATTTTTACATAAGGGAAAAACGAAAATCGCTCCGGAAGTGAAATATTTAGAATTAAAAAAATATTTGTAAGGATGAAATATGAAAAATGAATGTTTTTTGTGTTTAGATGATATTCTTGCAGAATTCAAGCACCAACCACTAGTCATTCTATATAGACGTTTCTTACAGATATAACATAATAGGAGGATACTAATGTTTAGGCACTTCCAGATGAGCTGGAGATTCGAAATTTTTTTCTTAGGTAGGATTTTGTGTAAAACTGACCATAAATAACGAAAATCTTAAAAAAGTGCAACAATGTGGCCCCTAAAAATTCCCAATTGTTTAAACAAATTTTCAAGGTTTATGTATTCCCAAATGTGCTATGGAGCTGAAATTTTTTTTAGAGGTAGGATTTGTAAAAAATGAAATAGGGATTATAGAAATTTTGATATTTTTATTTTTTTGGCAGTTAAAAATTCTTAAAATTTAAATAAATTGGTAGATGCTTAGACACTACGCCGCAAGTTAGGGAGCTGAATTTTTAAATTATTTAGAGGTTAGCTTATGTAAACGAATAAAGATTTCAATTTATCCATAAAATTGTTATTTTGGCAGTAAAAAATAATTTAAATTTAATCAATTAGATAAATGTTATTTCACTTCTAATTGTGCTATAAATTTGAAATTTGGCAGAAATGTGTGGCATTGTTAACTCAATGTGCAAAAAGTATAATATTCCTAAAATTGCAAAAATTAGTGATAGTTTTACTCCATTATTATTCCATAATGAAAAACGAAAACCGGTCCAGAGAAGAAATCTTATAAATTAAAGAAATATTTCCAATGATGAATAAATATATATATATATATATAACCAAAATAGCATATTTAACTAGAAGCAACCAAGTAGGAGTGCCACAATTACAAATTAATTCATTCAGTAATTAGGGATTTTGAAGGAATTGGCTAAACGGGTTTCAGTTAAATTTTGTTTATATGATTTGACAACATATAATAAAATCATGATGTTTAAAGCTCAGCTAAAGAGCAGGGCTACCAATATATGGTATATATAGTCTTCATAAATAACCAAAATAGCATATTTTAACCGGTTCGACTAAACACAATATCAAGGTTAGCATTTTTCTGTAACTATGAATTTGGAAGGTATTGGATGAAACGATTTCAAAGAAATTTTGTGTGTAGTGCCAGTATAGAATGGTAAAACGATATGAACATGTTTAGTACCGTTCAAAAGAGCAGGGCTACAACAATATAAGGAAAAATAATTTTCTGATTTCAAAGAAAATACATTAGTATACGATTATACTAAGGCGAATTTGACGAAAAGCACTACTGTACCACGGAAACCCGTTAACCATATTCTCGATGAGTGTGTGCGCGTGGCCGTGCCCATGCGCGTGCGTGTGTGTGTGTAGTAGAAATTTGGTTGGTGTTCTAACTCAAAAATATTGATCAGGTCAATGCGAAATTTGATATTTGACTTTTTTTAAGGGACAAGAGTTGGTTAGTTTTGAATCGGTCATCCGGAAGTGGATTATTACTCTTGTCACACTTTTTTTGAAACATTTGCTTTAATATTTGATTATTATAAAAAGTATAGGAATAAAAGTTGTAGGAAATTTAATTTTCTACAACCTTTGTTCGAAACATTTTCCAATATAATGCATTGTTTACGAGATATTTTAAAAACTAATTTTTTAGTTGCCACCACCACGCCACCTACCGGCGACTATCGTAAACACTACGCTTAGTTACGTCTTAGTAACGCTTCTTTTAATTTTCTTAATTGTTGGAACTTCGTGGCTATATCCAATATCAGAAGTCTACATTTTGAGTTAATTTCTATTCTTTGTCAAGTCATTAAATTTACTCGCAGTTCCTTCAAATATTTATTAACATTTAACCTATTTGGAATTTTTGGAAATATTACAGGTTTGGAGAAAGTCATGTGGTGGCCACATCAGATTTTTTAAAATTTTTAGCATAACGGTTTATCCAGCAGTTTTTTCATCTCCGCTTATACGAAATCATTTTAAAACTTAAAGTCGATCTATCAAATACGACTTCATAATTTCGCATTCGCATTTCAAGTACTGAAAAAACAACTGATGCCCGGAAGTTCATCACAAAATGTAAATTAATATGAATTCTTGTAAGTCTCTTGTTTCTTACTACATATTCCAGGAAATTATGATATGTGTATTTTAGCTATGATACTCTAATTTTTATTTTAACCTCACTGTGATCAAGAGCAAATGTTATTTTAGCATTATCATGTAAAAATTCTAACCAAAAGTGTCATTTATATTAAAATTATTAACGGTTTTTCATATCAAAGACAAAATTTAGTTTAATCTTTCCAGTCACAAAAAAATATTATAATTTATTAAATTTTTTATGAATTTGAAGGAAGAAAAAAAAACTGCTTATCTTGTACATAAGCGGCCGAATGTCCTTTCGTTTTTTATTTTAATTGGCCCAAATTTTTACAGGCCTTAGAACCCCTCAGCAGAAATGCCAAAGAGAAAATGTATATTTAACGAAAAGTATTCAAAAGAATGGAGTTTTATCAAAAAAGGGAGAATTAATAACAAAGTTGAGTGTAATTTATGCGAGTGCTATATAAACATTGATCACAGCGGGAAGCCTGACGTAAAAGACCATATTAATTCAAAAAATCAAAGTCAATGCAACTTGCGTTGGAAATACTAGAACATCACAAATAATTACGAAGCACGTTTATGCGAAAAATTCAATTGAAGATAATCTCCTCTCGGTCAGCTGACTTTAATATTGAACTTTTTAAGAAATTTTTTGTGACCCTAAAATAGCCAGCAAATATACTTGCGGACGAACTAAAAATACGCGCTTATTAAAAATAGGAGTATTTTGCATAAATGATTTATTGATAGAATTAATAAAATTATATTGTTTTGGAATATTCACAGATGTTAGCAATCACAAAACCAAACAAATTATTCCTTAGCTGTTCATTATTTTTGTAAACGAAAAGAAATTCAGATTAAAATACTAAAAATTGAATCTATTGAAAATCGGCGACTTCATAATTACCACGTTTTGCGAGTACGGCGGTGATCTAAAAAATGAATTTCTTATGTAGCAGATAAGGAAAATACAAATTCTGAGGAAATATTGAGAAAATAACGCAAAAAATCAATCGGAAGTTGCTGCACGTGGGATGCTCAGCACATGTTTTGCATAACGCAATACAGTCTGGAGCCGAGGGATTGTCTTGTGAAGTAAAAGTGGTGGTGAATATTTTTCCATACCTTTCAACCTACGCAGTACGTACTGAGCGATAAAGATAATTTTATTCTCCTGTAGATGTGAATTATGAAAAATTATTGCCACATTCGAAAACCCGCTGGTTAAGTTTATACTATGCGATTGATCGAGCATTAAAAGTGTTCAAAGCGCTGAAGGTATTTTTTTCATAAGAAAATCCCCAGAAATACATTATATTTTTAATCAACATTAAATAAAACTTACTTCCATGTCATTCATAGTGTGCTTGTTTTTTCAACGAGAAAATGCTAAAAATTGAATATTCGCAAAATTGCGTAACAGTGGTTGTGAATTACGTGCAATAGATGATCGATATGCTGACGTTACGCAATGAAGAGAACTTTGTTCCTTTAAGTGCCTACAAAGTTTTAACTGATCACAATATTCAGGGAGAAGAAATAAAAATTATTTAAAGATGAAATATTTTATATGAATAAATCACTTATGGCTATCTAGAAAAATGGTCTGAACCCTAATCAAATTCAAATATGTATACGGAATGGATGCTATTAAAAAGTATACCAGTTTGGGAAAAAGTACAAAGTTATGTGTAAAAATGTTATTGACATGGAATTTCAAAATGACGAAAACTTATTATTAATTCAGTTTTATTTAACTTACATTTGAACTGTAAATTTATTTTATGAGATGATTAAGAAGGATCAAAATTTGATGAAGTCAGGTAGAAGTACTCAAAATATGACTGAAGAAACCTTGGGTAATTCATTGTAATGCCGTTTAATTATTCATGAAATACCCAAATTAAATTGTTATTACAATGAATAAAAATGTACTTTATCTTTTCTAAACGTTATTTCAAATTTAGAGCATACAAGATCTAAAAAAGAGCAAAATTCTCAGTCCCGGATTTTCTCTTTTAAAACTCATTTTGTCCCAGTTGTGACTATCATCATCTGGTCACCCTAATCTAGAGACGCCTATTTTCATAAAATTTAAAATATTTGAGGCTATAATTTGATGATAGAAATTACTTCGGGCTTTTACTTACAATTTTTCTGTAATGTTCTTTTAATCTGAAAGAATGCCATTTAACGTGGATTAAATAGTTTCAGATTCATGTTACCACCATGTTGTTTTAGCATAGGTTAATTCTGCAGAGTTCAACGGAATAATAAATATCTTTCACCGCATCTTACCTGCGTCTTGAAAATCTTCCGTTTGTTACCACTTGCTTCTTTTTTACGTATCCAACATAAATACCGTGGAAAACCTTTGTAATGCAGGCGCCGACAGCCATTAAGATCATCAGTGTCATGAGCCGCCCACTGTTTGAATGGACGCGCGTTTTGATCGTCGATCTTTTGAAAAAATACATAAATACATCTTTTACCTGACCATAACTATTCAGTGTTTGTTCACAACTAAGCATACGACCGATACTAAAAGGTCTTTAAATGCCAACACAAGGAATTCAGTATTTACTGACGTTATTGCCGCATTTTTTGCACCAATTTGACTGTGGAAAACTAATTAGGAGAAAATGCCTGGTGCTGTTGAGTTTGCCGTATATTTTTGACTCACTACACTCTTTTCAGACTGTAAAAAACTCCTACTGCTGCAAAAACAAAAACTTTTTTCTAAAACTCGATGCCATTCATTAACCTGCGACAACCGGCGATTTCACGTACGTCAATATAGTTAGTAAATTTAAACTAAACAGCGTGAGTAAAATGAAGAAGCATAACGAATATGGAACTCTTGTTTGAAAAAATGCAAAATTACAATTCCAAATATTCTAGCGAAAATAACGAATAACGGTAATCATTAGCATCTTGATGGTAGCAAATCAAAAACATCGTAACGTCAGATAGCGAAGGCCTAAGTTTAACTAACCGAATATGGAAGAGGCTGCCATAAAATTTGAAGGAAATCACTCAATTTCCGTCTTCTTTTGGATCGCTGAATGCTGCTACGCCGTCTGAGAATCCTCCCAGAGGAGCTTACGTGGAAAATATTCCAAATATATATTAGTTCTGGATGATTTGCGTGACATAGAGGTACCTCATAGTGAAAAGATGAATTTGTACGAAATAATAGCATGCACACGAAAATAAGACAAAACGACCGCTACAACTAACATATAACACTAACACTATTCATAAAAAAATTTAAAAAAACCGTTATGAATACCGATCGCGGCCCGGTACCTTACTCCCCCCTCTACAGTTTACCGGTTCCCCATTCCATTCCTCTCCTCCTCCTTCTCCTCCTCAACCTTCCCCTCCTCCCCCCTCCCCCCCCCCCCTCCCTCTCCTCTCCCGCCCACTTTCTCTTTCTCGTTAACGGACAACAGTTTAAATTCACGCCCGCCAACCAACACGCCACACTCGATTGCAGCTACTGATGATGAGAGCCTGGCTCTCGAAATACGTATTTAGCGCATGTTTCTTCTCGCTAAATTCCTTTTGTTTACGGTCGGAGTCAAATATGAATTCATAACGTATAACACTGGTATTTCTTCTCACGTGATGAGAGAAAGAACGATTTACAGCATCCTGCAATGAAAATCCTTGACATACACTTTAGGTGACTTACAGGATAATTATGTACATTTATATTAAATATCGAGTAAATGGAATAATACGCGTAGTTTGTGATTATGAAGGAACGGTACCGAGCAGAGGGGCTGAGGAGGAGGGGGATGGAGAGAAGGGGAGGGAAAAAATGAGAGGGAGAAGAGGGGAGGGAGAAGAAGGAAGGGAAAAGAGGGGAGGGAAAAGAGGGGAGGGAAAATAGGGGAGGGAAACGAGGGGAGGGAAAAGAGGGAAGAAAAAGAAGAGAGGAGAGGGAGTGGAGAGGGATGGGAGGGGAGGAGAAGAAGAGAGAGGAGGAGGGATAGAGAAGGGGAGGGATGGAGAGAAGGGGACGGAGAGATGGAAAGAGAGAAGGACATTATGTTAGAGAACGAGTGTAAATACAAGGAAAAGAACAGGAAAAACTCTCTAGGGACAGTAGAAAAATAATGATTCTGTTTATTACGGAATGTTTGGAAAGCCTTCCCTTTTTTGCCAATTTTTAGTTCCCCATGTAATTTGCGATGCTGAAAAAAATGTTTGAGCAAGAAAGAGAGACAGATGATAAGGGGAACGGTATGAAGAAGGAGAGGAGAGTGAGAATTCGGCGACAAAGACGTAATAAAGAGCGAGAGAAAAAATCTGGGATACATACGAAAAGATGGATGGGAGAAACTAATGAAAAGGCGGAAAGTCAGGAGGAACAAAAAGAACGAATATGAGGGAAGAAAGATAAAGTAATAGGACGAGTGAGGGGAAGGTGAAGATTTTCATCCAGGATTTCTCTTCCTCCGCCTCTTTAAAGCTTATCTACCTCTCCTTCTTACTTATATCTCTCCCCCTACCTCCCTCCATCCTTGTTCTCTCTTGCTCTCCTTCACCCGTATTCCCTTGACGTCTTTTTTCTCCTTGTCATTCTCTTGCTCCTTTTTTCCTTCTTTCTGCAAGACCCTAATCCGATTTTTCCTCTGTCACTCGTTCCCGAACCAGCTCTATCCCGACGTTCTCCTTTTCTTTTTTTTGGGAGCGGCAGCAGAGCCTTTCTCAAACGTCAGGTCGGAGAGGAAAAGAGAGAGCAATGCATAACCCACTCCGAAACTCCGCAACGGAGGAAGGGAAAAGGGAGAAAATTCAAATAAAAAATCACGACCGCCTTGAAACGAAAAAAGAAATACATATGTTAAAGAGACGTTAATTTTCTCCGTCTCTTATCTATGGTCGCGGACGTTACTGGCGCTTACCAAAAAATAGAGCGACATATATATATATATATATATATATATATATATATATAGACTTAAGGAAATGAAAAGGTAGTGATGAGGGTGGCAACAAGGTGTTGAAGGAAGCCCAGCGGACACTTACCAAGTAGGAGACATATATATATATATATGTGCGTGTGCGTGTGCGTGTGTGTGTGTGTGTGTTTTTTATATATGCAATTACTCAATGTCTGTCTCTCTGTCTGTCCGTTCGTCCGTCTGTCCTCCTTTTATCTCTTGATCTACCCACTGCCATTTAAGCGCCTTTACTCTTTTCATTACGTCAAAGAATCCCGTCTTCTTTCTTACCCAGTCGTTCATTTTTGGTCTCTTCGAGTGATCCCAAACAAACATCTCTCCATTCTCCCTTGTGTTGTTTGCTGGCGCTGGACTATTCTGGCGTTCATGGTCCATGTTTTGCATCCATAGAACGAAACAGGCAGAACACATTAGTTCGTCCGCTGCCAGTGTGCAACCCTGAACCTTCTCCTTTTGGTAAATATTTCAGGTAGAAAATTATATCTAACCCTCTTTTCGGGCTTCTCTCTCCTTTCCTCCCACTTCCTCCCTCTCTCATCCCTCTCTCCTTCTCATTCTACCTACCTCTCTACCTCCCTCCCTCCCACCAAACCTCCGGCTTTTCCCCATTCTCTTCCTCCCTATACCCCTCTCTTTTCTCTTCTCCCTCTTACCTTCCTTCTCTCTTTCACTCTCCTCTGTTCCCCATCTTGCCATCTTACCGGTATTCCTTCGTTATCCCAATACGATGCAAACAAAGAACGAACGGAAAAGAAGAGTCAAAAGTCGAGATTGTGAGCATTGACTAAAACAGCGCCAATAGTAAGAAGAATGTTTAGTCCATGATCTGCATCAAAGTATTTGTTGAAAATTGATTAGATCAAAATCAGTAATTCATTATGATGTCCTTAATTATTGTTGAAAGAATCGAGTTGATGCAATGTTTAATTAGATGTCATTTCCTTTTTAAATGTCTTGAGATCGTTGATATGGCAGTAAGAACTTTTCATTGTTGTGCCTCAGAAAAATGTGCTTTCTTTGCAATTATAAACAAATATTTATGCTAATTCGGCACTGATTTTAATTTTGTCTTTAAAAATTTAACTCTTCATTATTACATCTACAAAACTGTTTTTATCCCGAGTTCGTATCTCAATTTTAAGTAATTTAGAAAAAGTATATTTACAACACCCTGCATTAAATCCCATGCTTTTCTTATGGGGTATTGAATTAGAACGATGGTTACAAAAAGATTCCATAAAAATGAAAATTGTTGGATTTTTCGATTTTTTCCGTTGGTTGTGACCGACTAGCATGCCAAATAACAGATTTCTTCAAAGAAGTACCTTAGAATGTGGCATGAGACACCTAAGAGGTACGTAAACATGATTTTTATATTATAGAGAGATAAAGATAAAGATTAGTCTCGTGAAGCGTCAATGGAAAGTGAGCAGAGTTAATCCTCGCGAAGGATCAAAATGTTTAAGAAATAATCACTTACTTCCTCAAATACTGCTGCAGCATTTCATTGTTATTAAGGATAGAGTAAGAAGAGAGCAATGTTAAATATTTGTCACATAACTAAATTTATATCTTACAAAAAATGAATTCGTCTTCCTCCCATCGCTCATTATTCTTGCCTCCTTGAGAGCGGCCAATTGACTTACAGTCATTATTTGAAGAATATGTGGTCGAAGCCGTTGATTCTTTTGTACTCATGCGCTCTCTTCGATACCAGTCGTCTCTAATGACGCACGTACCACTCTGGGAATTGCTGGATGAGATCCTAGTTCCTACTTTTCCTCTTCGCTTCGCTTTCATTGTTAAAATAGTTGTTTGCTTTCTTCTGTGAATTCTTTTCGTATAGGCTTAAATCGCATTAACTGCCTAATAAAAATGATATATATATATATATATATATATATATATATATATATATATATATATATATATATAATGACTGTAAGTCAATTGGCCGCTCTCAAGGAGGCAAGAATAATGAGCGATGGGAGGAAGACGAATTCATTTTTTGTAAGATATAAATTTAGTTATGTGACAAATATTTAACATTGCTCTCTTCTTACTCTATCCTTAATAACAATGAAATGCTGCAGCAGTATTTGAGGAAGTAAGTGATTATTTCTTAAACATTTTGATCCTTCGCGAGGATTAACTCTGCTCACTTTCCATTGACGCTTCACGAGACTAATCTTTATCTTTATCTCTCTATAATATAAAAATCATGTTTACGTACCTCTTAGGTGTCTCATGCCACATTCTAAGGTACTTCTTTGAAGAAATCTGTTATTTGGCATGCTAGTCGGTCACAACCAACGGAAAAAAATCGAAAAATCCAACAATTTGCATATATATATATATATATATATATATATATATATATATATATATATATATATATATATATACAGGTAAAAGGTTTCTCCTTTATTATTAAAATTTTGTATCTGTGGAAATAGTACCAAGTTGTAGACCATTAATGCGTGTTTAATTTCATTTGACATACAGTTATACTTATTATGGATTTCCATATATTGACGGTCTCTTCAGTGGCTTAATTCAGGTCCTTGATTGTTTTCGTTAGGATTTCCACGTATTCTGAGTAGGGTGGATAATTCTGCAACGTTATCATTCTATCGGTTAACGTGTGATTGAACAGGGTATTTACATTCACTGGACTACTGTCTTCATTTACGATAAAGTAAACACAAGCCGTTTATTTTATATTGACGTCCTGTAACAATAGTTGTTTTATCTTGATAAATAGAATATAGCATTCAATATAAAATGACCAGCCATAAATAATGTGCATGGAAATTTAAATAAGATAATTAATTTAATTGGAAATTTTAACCGGTTACATCATCGCAGAAAATAGCTCTGTAACTTCCGCGAAAAAACGAAGTTAGAAAATTATTTTTTCTGTGATTATGATGAATACATTTCAAAAAGTGAAATACCATTCAGTCGATCTGAATAACCAGGCTTCTTCTTTATATTACTATATTCTGGCTCACAAATTAACAGAAGAGATTTTTTATACATTTTAGACGCATTCAATACAACTCAGTGGCAGTCATTTGACGGTGCAAAAGAAAAGAACTGAGAAAAGAGAATTTCTCCCCATCCTCCTAGAACTTAATTATTGATTATTTTCTTTCTAATGTCACGGAGAAAACCCGTGACGTATTATGATACTTTTTCTATGCTTAGCTCCGTTTTCTTTTAGACGTAATTGTATTCGGAAGTGCCAAAGGAAGTTGTAGGAAAGCAATCTCCGTTTCGAAGAGAAGGCGAAGCAGTCCCTCAAGACAGCAGCAGTAAATAATTATAAAATATTCATAAATGTAGAAAAATTAAGAGATCTAAGTGTATAAGTGTTTCTGCTTTTAACTTCTGATTAAAATTTTAAAAAGATAGACATCTTCATATTGCTAGCAAAATTTTTAGTCATAAATCGTCATTAGTATTAAATCATTAACTAGGTAGGAACGAGAAAGTATAGCGATGAAAGTTTTTAGATAATTTTGCTTGTGCTGTTTATTTAAAATGCCGCTTATATTATTGCGTTAAAGCACTACCAGTGAGTTTCATTTCTTTTCTCATTCCAGGTGCGGTGAATTTTACTCCATTTTCAATGTCAAATCTCCACCCTTTTATTTCCTTTGTGAGCTCCAAAGGATGACGTGATATGGTCATTTTTTGTGTATGCATTTGATTGTATCCAGAGGAATCTCTCGCATTGCGTGAGAATGTCTTCTTCCACCGCTGGGAAATTTACACCGCATCATAGGAATGAAGACGTTTTTTCTTCCCCTCCGATTCCCTCTTTTATTTCCAGCTTCGGTTTAATGCCATTTAGGTCATCTCAGCCAAAGTCAATCGATCGAAACTAATATTGGTGTTTCTAAAATTTTCAATAGGGATATTTCGTAATTAGACATGGTTTTATGGAGATTAAAGTGAACGCAAGCCTTTAGTTAAAAGTGAAGAAAAATGTTTTATAAATTTTAGGAGTCATTCATATCAACGCATTGCTTTAAATATATCCATCCATATATCGAATAAATTTTCTAAAGCGGCGCCAGGTATCGCGCCGATTACTATATAAATTGCTGCGTATAGTTCTCTTGAATCTGTAGGTGGGGAAAAAAATTACTGATATTATCCATTGCAATGGATAACAAAAGAAAACGTTTTTTGTTACATGGTAAGAAAATTGTGATTCTTATAGAATTTTTCGTGCTGATTTAAAATCTGTTTACCAAATTTTTCTATAGACCAGGGTTTTCAAGTATTCGAAAGATGTATGTCATTCAAATTAAAGGTATTTTTATTATATGCAAAGAAATTTAGTATATATTTACTAACCTAAAATATGGTTAATGTGGATTGTCTGCTGAACTTTGCTTGAGGAACATCTCTTTTAAGTGTCCAGCAGTAGTCAGCCAACATTTTTGTGCTCCATTTTCCCTGGTAGCGGTTTTTCATAGCAGAGATGTCCTGATGAAAGCGCTCTCCATGTTCGTCGCTCCCAAATGGGAGTCCAAAAAGTATATTTTTAGAGACATATTACACCCCAATGCTCTGTAGGCCACAAGAAGCTCACTCACAAGTTGCCTGTAGTTTTCCGCCATAGAGTTTCCCAGAAAGTTGGTGACTACTTTTTTTAAAGATACCCATGCAGCTGCTTCAGTTTCATTCAGTTGGTTTTCAAACAAAGTATCCTTCATCAGTTCCCTTATTTGAGGACCCATAAATATTCCTTCTTTGAGTTTTGCCTCACTAATTCTCGGAAATTTATCTTTCAAGAAGAGAAATTACGATCCATTACGATCCATCGCTTTTACAAAAATTTTCATCAAGCCTGGTTTAATGTGCAATGGCGGTAAATAGATTTTTTCAGAACTAACCAGTGGCTGACTAACAACATTTTTCTTTCCTGGAGTGAGTGTTTCTCTTTTTTGCCATTGCTTTTTGATGTAGTGGTTTTGTCTATCTCTGCTATCCCATTCACACAAGAAGTAACAGAATTTGGTGTATCCAAGCTTTAACCTAAGTAACAGAGTAATCACTTTTAGATCTCCACAGACATACCAAGAATACTTTTCATACTGGATACTAGTTAGCAGAAGTTTCATGTTTTCATACGATTCCTTCATGTGAGCAGCATGGGCTAGTAGAACAAATGGGTACTTGTTTCCATTGTGAAGCAGGACTGCTTTTAAACTCACCTTTGAGGAATCTATGAACAAACGCCACTCCTGAGGATTGTGCTGCTGCCCCAAGGCCTCAACATCATTACAATAAACTAGATATCCCTCTTTAAAAATTAAATGCTCATATTGCTGTTGATGTTTACGGAAAAACATATTTTTGCGCCCTGATCAAGAAGATTCCGTCCTTTTAATCTTGAAGCTAAAAGTTCTGCATAACTTTTAGGTAAATTAAGATCACGAACCAAATCATTGAGTTCAGACTGAGTTATTAAGTGAGGGTTAGAAGAAATCAGGCTTTCCTCAATACTGGGTCATTCTGTATTTAATCTCCTGAGCCACTCCTGGTCTCGACATCACCATCATCATCTTCATCTAAGGTCCATGTTTCTGGTGGCTCAGATACAGGAAGCTCTGGACCGTGTGATACAGGTCTAATAGCTGATGGAAGATTTGGATATTTTACAGTATGTTCAGACTTAGATGTAATTCCAGGTATGTTAGTCAAGCAAAAATAGCAATCTGATGAATGGTCCTTAGGTTCTCTCCAAACCATGGGAACTGCAAATGACATGTGACGGGATCCTTTAAGCCAGCCAGTCAGTAGTGTTAGACATGAAGCACAACAGATGTGAAGGGGCCAAGATTTGTCCTGATCACCTACTTTGCATCCAAAATAAAGCTCATATGATTTACTAACTAGAGAGGTAATATTTCGCCTGTGCCTTAAAAGTTAACTCACCACAAATATAGCAAAAATTGTTTGGGTGACTTTTACAATTTCAAAGCATGTTTCCCTTACAAAACACACACTACACACTAAAAATATTCACCACTAAGCTATAACTCACAGACACTAGGCATGTTTCACAAATGAAAGCTGACACTCAACTGAGGGCAAAGAGATCCAAGGTGATGACTCATAGCTTGTGGACTAAGGTGATGTGCAAACAATGACCTCATGTTAGCAGTCAATACATAAACAAACCAACATTTACAAACTAGCTGTTTCTTTCTATGAACACAATAAGTAATATTTACATATTTATATATATATATATATATATATATATATGCTAATCTTTGTATACATATGTCTGTTACATAAAAATGGTGGGTGATAGAAAAATTCTGACTTCATTTTTGAAATCAGCACCTAAAAATGCACAAGAAACAGTTGAAATTTTACATTTAACAAAATCTTTGTTGACCAGTGTTATCAATGGAAAATAACTCTTTCTTGTTGAACTGCTAAAAAACTCATGAAATTAACAATACCTAGAGTTTATACCACGTGCTAATAAGACTGAAGGAGAACGTGAAGCAAGAATTGAACGAGAAAGGTTGGTAAATAATGTAGTTTATAAAGAGACAATGTAAAATCAGCGCCTAATTTATAGAAGCTACGGTGAAGATTTTTGTATACATTAAGGGACTGGCATATAGCTTCCTACCAGTAGGTGCCAAGTCCTCTTAAGTAGTTTAATTTTAGTGTAAAGGAGTTAATCAATGCAGGATTAGTTTGTAAATTCCAGGCAGAGCCGCGCCGGCCATATTTGCCGCCCGGGTGCAAGCAGTTTATGCCGGCCTTCTATATATAAGCCCAATTTTTTTTAGATTACAGGGTGTAATTAATTTAAGGATAGCTATAATAAAGTAGGATCTTCGCGTCTACGGTTCTCAACTCAGATTAGTTACAAATTATTATTAATGATTAGTTACAAATATTCCGCAATAACTGTCAATCGTTATTACGTTTTTACTGTCCACATCTCTTTCAAAAAGTATTCATATCATTATTATGTGAATGTGAAAGTAGTTATCCGATTTTTTATGATTTAAGCAACAAGCTTCTACTAAGAATCAATATTTAAAATTAATGCAGAAAAATATATATAAATTTGCATATTTTTTTATATAAAATTTATAATTTTGTATGAGTATCGGCAATACATATGTTGAAACTAATAAAAATACTTGGCAATAAAACTTTTTGACATCATCATCTGTTTATGTCGCGGTAAATGTCAACATAATGTCTAGGTATATAGGTTTAAAAGACCCTAATGTATGCTTAAAAATCAATATCACCTCAAAAGTGTCGATTTGTTTATATTTTAAAGCATTGGATGCGGTTTTGCGGTTTTTTCGATTGGAAGAAAGAGGAGAAACCTATACTTTTTCCGATCAAATTCTGAAATTTGGACTTAAGCTTTGTCTTAAAAATAATAAATAAATTAAATATAAATTACTTTAAGTTTCAAGTTAGTAACTTAATTTAAAGCAATTTTGTGAAACATTTAATCGATTTTAATGCCTCCTAATTGGGAATAAAATGGAATAACCATTTACGTTAAAAATACTTTCCAAAATGCGAATTTTTGAAGTTTTCGATTTTTCCTGTCGGTTGTAGGCTAAGATTTGCCATCATATAAAATTTAATCTTTTTAATACGTCTAAAAGCGCCTAAAAAGAGTGAAAGAAAACAGATGTACCGATACTTGGGAATTATATTTATAGATGTTATATCAGTGATAAAGTCACGTTTGCAAAAATTTAATAGGTCTAAGAAAGGAAAGCTTCTTGAAATAAAAATTGTATACATATAAAGTAACCACATTATAATATTTGGAAAGTTTAATTAATTATTTTGATAGTACAAGATACAAGAAAAATAGTCAAAATCTAGCAATCTTAAGGGAAAAGCGACAATAAAATAAAAATTGGTTTATTTTAAGAAATCTACCCTTCGAGATTTCATAATTGCAAACTCATTCACAATATCATCAAAATAGTCCATTTTCTATGCTAATAAGAATGCTTAGCCTATCTTGACTCATTGTTGAACGCAAATGGTTTTTTATCATTTTAATTTTTGAGAAAGATCTTTCTCCAGCAGCAACTATTACAGGAAGTGTTAATAAAACACGCAAAGCAATACAGATATTTGGAAAACCTCCTATTAAATCCTTGGTGAAGATTTATTCTAAAATTTTAAAAGGATTCATACTTGGTTTCATATAATCTTAAATAGCTTCTAATTCGTCATAGAGATCCATCGCACTAATGTTACTCTCTCATGGCATTTTCCGTTAGTTTTTAAGCCCCTGCAGAATTTCATTTTTGTTTCATATTTTGTTCTAGATAAGCTATTTAGATCACAGAGAAAACTGAAATCAGCATTATGTATTTTTAGCCATTCAAATCTTTCACTAACAGAGATTATCGTAGTATCCAAACTAATTAAAGAAATTAATCTTAAAGCTAATCTCAGAGTCTTGAACTGTTTCATGCTTGTGTTCGTAATCGGATTTTACTTTTTTCTTACGTGGCCGAACATAGCAATGGAAGAAATTCTACAGCAACATCTTAATCTAATTCCTTTGCGTAATTCAAAAGGCATTTAAATTCTTCAAATATTCAATCAAATTTTCTTGAACTTCTATTGAAACTGAAATGTTTACCTTTGATTTTTGTCAAGTTTTACTCACAAAATTTACACGTGATAAAATTTCATACCAGAGCACAATGGAGCAAATGAATCTAAATGATTTTATTTTCAGCGTCAGTGAATTTGCTTCATGTCTAGTATTTACATATCTGTTTGCATCTGTCGACAACTCAAACAAGACGTCGTATGTTTCAAAGGACGAGTTTTGCGAAATGACGCTCCCATGTTTGCCTTGGAGGGAGGTAGCCCATATCGCTTGCTCCTAACTCTTGGCAGATGTGCACAAAAGAATTTTTAGGTTTCTCGGTTTTTCCGCGTCCTTTATTTTGAATATGTGAAAAGCTTCCATCAAAGAAAGTTTTAAAATTAACGAAGATATAATTTAAGAATCTTACCTATGATGTATTAAACTAAAAATCGGTATACCGTCATCAAACTGCTGAGCAGCCCTGACTTTCGACGCACTGATACATTGCTTCAAAATTTGGCGCACACTCTGGGAGAACGCCTGAAGAGGTCGCATCGCCGCCACTATCGCCACGGTCCTGGTTACGAACATATTTAGGTCTAACAAATGATCTAAACAGAACTTATGATGCCTACATTCCATTAAATCCTTTATTTAATACTTATATTGACTTTAACAGCTTTAAAATCATCGCGGATATGTAGCTCTTTGTGTTCACAAATTTCATAATTTAGAGTTATAAAATACTACAAATACATTCGAACGAAACATTAAATTGATCACGCGTATTTTTGCGGCAAAAATGACGCGTGTGCATATTAGAATATACCGAATCTGAGTCCAACAATAGTTGTTGCTATGGGAAAACTCGTAATGAGCGATAAAAACTTCAAAATCGCCAGTATTTACGCATAATTCCACGAAATACAATCGATAAGAAAAATTTTACGATTAAAATTAGAATTACCATTCCTTTCTCAGAGAATAGTACAAAACTCGCTCCAATATTACAATTCCAAGGTATTTTAACGTGCAAGAGAAAATTACCCTACACGATTGATTTCAGATTTCCCATGTAAATCAAATGGGAAGGATAGTGCCTGGAATTTAACCCGGGACTCCAATCTTCGCAGCAAAAGCTACCCTCGGGAGCTCGGCCTATGTAGCAAGAGATTTCCACCAAGTTTCATGAAAATTGGTCTATTGGTTCAAAAGTTAATAGGGAGGGACGGACAGACACAACGACAAAGCTATAAGCATATTTCCATTCTGGAAAGTAGGCTGAAAATTCGCTCTTTCTCCGAAAGAGGAGCTTTCAGGCAAACTGTTGCCGCCCTCGAGCCAGTTTTTTTTATGTGTACGAAGAAAATAATCTGATTAATAAGTAAAAATGATAAATGATTTTTTAATATCAAGTATTAATAAAGTTGCATTCAAATCTGCGAGATGGAAAAGCACAAAATTAAGAAATATTATTGCCCGTCCGTAAGTGCCGCCCCTCATATGTTGCCGCCCGGGTGCGATGCGCCCCTTGCACCCATAGGGCGGTGCGGCTATGATCCCAGATATGTGATTATAACTTTCACGAGACAGTAAAATTTGAATGAAAACGAAACATACTTTTGTGGACTGCTTATTATGTTCGTTTAAAAATGGAGAATGGTAGATAGATTTATATTTGAAACGCCAAAGGTAAACCAAGGCCTAAGCTAAGTGTTGCTGTGAATTATTGCGATGCCAATTTCATACTTATACATATTAGATTTTTTAAAATTTTCTTTCGATGTGGGTTTCAATGTTCTTTAAAAAGCAAGTAATTATCTTGAAGTAAATATGATCAACAAAAAATTATATAAATATTTAATCAATAAACAAAAATTAACACAGTATAATGTATGTGTGTATACACACACACACACAAACATATGCATACCAGTGATCAACAGCCCTGTAACCCAATTCCTAACTCCTCTTCCACCCCGCACTCGAGTCTTTCCTTTATAAATCTAAAAAATAAAAAGTTTCTTTAAAAAAAAAATAAGGCAGAGATTACGCCTGTACAACGAATAAAATTTGAAATAAATTTTAAACGGGCATTCTTTCATTATTTTTGCAAAAAGCTCGAGGAACTCTCCATCAACGTCCGCTAGGAAGAATAAAAAAAATGAAGTTACGAGAGAGAGAGAGTTTGAATCTCATGAAACCAAGAGAGAGCGAGCGCTTTATTTCGCTTGCATTTTTTAAACTTCTTTTTCCGACCGTCGAGAGAATATCTGCGGAAAATATGCACTAGAGATTATTTTTTTAAATACGATGCACCACTGGGGGCAGATGGAAAACCTAGTTCCATTTTAAAAATTATTTTCGTCGTTCAATTTTTTTCGCGGTCTAAATCGAGGTCAGTGAAATGAAATAAATGTTTAAAAAAATAGAAGAAAGAGAAATATTAGCTTTAACTCCTCTTAAAAGGTGGCGGTATATACTTTTAGATGAAGGAATGAGTCATTGATTTCTTGCGTCCTTTCGACCGAAAAGTTTTTTTAAACGTCTTCCTTATATAAAAAATACCTCTTCTCTCATCAATTCCATCGGTATAATTAACCTTAACGACTAGAAGAAGGCGATTTCAGATTTTTTAATATCCGAAATCTCGCGGCCGTTCGTCGAAAACGATCGTCTATATCAGGGATATAGACAGGCTACAATCGTAGTTGTCCGGAGGGCCACATTAGAAGCATGAGCTTCGATTGGCCGGATCAGTTTTCATGGGAAATTATCTAGAGACATATGGTCTCATACTAGAAAAAATCATGTCTGAATAATTTACTAGAAAAAAGTTTGGTGCAATAATTTTTCTGAGACATGATTGTCTGTGCAAAATTTTACCCGCCTGTTTGTTGTCCGGAGGGCCACATTAGAAGCATGAGCTTCGATTGGCCGGATCAGTTTTCATGGGAAATTATCTATAGACATATGGTCTCATACTAGAAAAAATCATGTCTGAATAATTTACTAGAAAAAAGTTTGGGGCAATAATTTTTCTGAGACATGATTGTCTGTGCAAAATTTTACCCGCC
The DNA here is from genome assembly GCA_028673005.1 of Tanypteryx hageni. NCBI lineage: Eukaryota > Metazoa > Arthropoda > Insecta > Odonata > Petaluridae > Tanypteryx > Tanypteryx hageni. The sequence goes on along the minus strand of CM054115.1, from coordinate 44,452,131 downwards.
TGTTTTTGTCATGGCTCCGCGGGCCACGTGATGAGCTCTAGGGGGCCGCATGTGGCCCGAAGTTCGTAGATTTCCGACCCGTCCTATATCGCCGCTTTAATGTTGAGATCTAGTTTTCCGCTCTACTTTTCCATGATTTCGAGCGCTTTCCACGCCAAAATCGTGTGTTTCTCAGCATGAATTATCCTTAAGAGTATGGTTTATCATGTCGAGGTGTGGCAGTTGATAAAACACTTGTCCCACGAACTGCGCGGTTTCGCTTTACGCGTTTTCTGTATTGTACAGTTTTCTTTTTAAGAGAACTATCTCGAGTCGCACAGCCGCCAATATCGCTTTTGGCGCGAGTTTTAACTTTAATAAATAGTATAAAATGTTTCCTTTTGATTCATAAGTTATTAGAAATGGTAAATTGTAGCAAATTGAGCTCAAGACATGTCCGTACTTAACCTCGTGTATCCCTATGAGGAATCCTACCCCACTTTACACGACTTTGCTTTACACGGCCATTTTCAGGAACCGTGCAAAGCAAGGAATGGGTGTATAAAGGAAATGCAAATATACCATTAACTCTTACCACCACTCGACGAAGACGCATTACGTCTAATAGCATAATTCGAGCCTATATCTGTCATAAATGATAAATGATATATTATGTTTAAATCCTGTAGCCATTAAACTATCGCTTAAAAAGAGAGATTAAACTGTAGTGAAACGGTCTTCAATTTGTTTTCACCGACGGTCGTTTATTCTAGCGGTGTCCTAACGTTTCGTTTCGAGGGACACATACAGGACCGGCTAAGCACTGAAGAGGGCCGGTATGTGAATATCCATGAGAGCCCCTGATATATGTGACAACTGAATAATGAACTTTTATTGCAGTATTTTGAGGATTGGTTGAGAAAAACACATTTTAAAGCTGTAAGTAAACAAAAACATTACAGTAAACAGTAGATAATTCTGTGAATTACGGGGCTCCCGGTTTTAAAATTATAACTTTTTTGAAGTGTTTTATAGAAAATTAATTTAATAAGTTATTTTAGTAAAAGTTTATACAAAATTTTCACCCGATACTTTAATGATTGATATCTGCAAACATCACGGTTCCGGATGCTTCGCATCCATCGCCTCCCCCCCCCCCACACCCTCCTTCCACCCACCCCCTCCTCTTGGCCGGCCCTGGTCACATAGCCCACATCTGCACTAACCGTGGGCCACATACGGCCGAATAATAATTTAAAGAAACTCATGGGTTGTTTGGGGTCAATATTAACCGATTTTTTTCAAATTTATTGTTTCGCGGGAGTAAAGAGGTAAAAACTAAATGTTTTTTCGTAATTCTATTATATGTTACTTTGTTTTCTTTAATTTTTATACTTATGGTGGACCGCATTTTGGACTCCAATGTTTTATTCGCACGGGAAACTAGGTCCAGCAAGCGATGAACTACCACAGCGGAATTATACTTTTTAGTCGAAAAGTTTACTCAGCTGAACGCAATTTTTTTATGCAGACTACAGGATCAAGCTTGATGAACCGTGTTATTCGAGGTGTCTATAACGCCAGATTTTGTCCGTAATCATCGCTTACGCCGTAAGTATTTTTGCCATGAAGTTAAATCAAACGTGATCAACCAATCACTGATGTGTGTATTGATCTGAATCTCCATAACATTTGCCCTTTGTAAACGATATAATGGCGTGCTAAAATACCTCCATCGATTCCTTTGCGTTAAATTATTGCCTAATATATTTTCGCCGAGCTGTTACTATGTCATTTCACGTACTTGTAAAGTTTGTGCAAACACGACTTGCCGAGTGATATTGCCAACGAGTCAAGAACGGACTATCCAATCGCAATAAATCTTTAAATGACTGTTCAGAGTTATCTCTCTCAAGTAAAATCTTCTACTTAGAACATTTTAATTCTTATTATTTGCGCTTAACAAGTTGATTATTGCGACACCAACACGGAATTAGACAATCCACAGACGAATGGAAATTGATTTTTATTTCTAAGAAAACTTGAATTAATTACGGATTATTCCAAAAACTACTTCAAAACTTGGAAACGTCTCAAAGTGTATGCCTTTATCAGTTGTGAATTTAATTACTCTCAAGTCATTGAACATCCGTAAGGTTTAAAAAAGATTTCAGTTTGTTAATGTTCGTTTGCCGTTGTTAATGTATATATTTTTTATCATCTCGGTAATTCTTATCTTTAAAAAAAATGCTTCCCTTCTTGCCTGCTTTGAGTTAAAAAAAAACGAAGCAGCAAATAGGGAACAGTGGCGTTGGCGTCGGGAGCGGAAAATAGCGGCAAACCTTCCGAACGGTAAACTTGTCGCGCTAGATGAGGCGATGGGATTGCGGAGCCCCTAGTTAACTTAATAATCCATCTAGTGTAGTTTCCATGGCGATTCTATTATGGCCACTACCGCCATGATTTCTCTGAGTGATTGTAAATAATGCAAACCATAAGCATACTTGCTGACGACTTCTTTTGCGACCTGATAACGCAATAAAGTATTTTTTTAAATCTTTAGCATATTATATCTGTTGATGAAGATTTTGTGATTCCTAATTTCTAGTTATTTTAAATAAATACTATTTATTTGCGTACTGGATTAGTATGAAACTGAATTCATTAATAGGCATTAATGAGAATCCATTGGGATAACGATAAATGAATCCTCAAATCGTAAAGAAATGAGAGAAATTATTTCGTGTCCAGTAAAAGAAAAAGCTGTTTCGTAAACCGTTAGAAATGAAAAAAACATAACACAAATAACATTTCATGAAAAAAACTTAATTTCTACTCCCTCAAATTACTTTTAATTGTCCATGCAGAGGAATTCTAGATCTTCTTTGAATAGCCTCTCTTTATACTTCAAATTTTCTTGATGATATCCATAACTTCAACATAATCAAGATTCTCCTAAACCCCAATTTGTGTTATTCATAGAACCGCAGTAAACTTTTAATGATATTACATTTAAACAAGCTAGGAAAAGTTAATGTACGTAATCTTGTTAATAATATAATTTGTTTCTTTAGATGTCACATATTACGTCTTAAAAGGATTATTTCCATATAATCCTTATTTTTTATTTATTCTTCGTAGGAAGCTAATTTAATTCCTGAACAACGAAACGCAAAAAATCTTACACAGATAAAGTTCACCCGTATATTTTTAAAAAATAATTCGACAGATTTAAGGGACTATTACTAGGTCAAAATAAGGTTATTGTGAGAAATTACTAATTCTCCATTTGCGCTCTGCGACGAAACTTGTCTTTCAAAGCTTTCGGAGTTCGTAAACCCTCCTGAGTCGGAAATTTCTGCGAGATAGCAAAAGATGACAGGAGGAAGGATGTAACCTTCATGAAACAAGGTGCACGGGATGAGGAGGACGGAGGTAAGGAGGGAGGCACCAACCAAGTCTTCCTTCAGTCCCCGGGAGTGGAAAAGGAAGAAAAAGAGAAGACTGTCAGATTCAGACGACGAAAGTGCAAACAAAAGAGAATCGCAAACTCCCAAACCCCCCTCCCGAATGCGACCGAGAAAGAAGGAATTCGAGGCAGTTTAATAACACGAAAGGATCCAAAAATATTGCCAAAATTTAATGGAGATTTTCTGCTTTCAAAATCGTCCAAAGAAATTACATCAATTGATTATTTAAATCATTCACGGAACCTAATTTTTATAGTTTTTTTTGTACTTTTCATTGGATTTTTTAATGGCTGACTTTAAGCTCAATAGAACAACTACTCAATGGATGATTAGGATCACTACTACTTTCCTCGAATTTGACTCGTGGGAAATAGTTTACGTGAAATAACATAAGATGAAGCGTAGAACTTACTGAAGCTCAGAGTAGCATATAGAAAATATACCGCAATGATAAAAGTCTTATAATAGTAAATAGTTCAATTCGCAAGAAAAAATAAGAGTTGTTTTGAATAGCGATGCCGTGGAAGCAACTTAAAATAGCGTCTGATATAGTTGGTACCTTGACAGACTTAACAATTTATTGCGTGGATAATTATCGTCTTTAAATAGATTAAAATCAAACGTAAGGTTATAAATAAAACTAGTGTTTAAGAATCGTTACCAAATAGAGACTTTTAACCACCCGTTTCGTAAAATAAATTTAAGATATCGATAATTTACCGATCATTCCATTATGCGCAATTTGCTTTTCGCGGACAGTTATTTTAAATAATATAATTTATAAGGTTATAAGGAAAAATAAGCCCTTTTTAAGGTCATACAACAAGACCTTGGCAAGTTTTCTGAAACTTACTTATTTGCTCTCTTAACATAACCCATTGCCTCAAATGGTGGAATTTTCCCAACACCATGTTTATCAGTTTTATATTACACCAGAAATGATATCCAAGTTATAGAAGCGAAAGTGATACAAAAATGAAGTCAAAACTAGCGGAATATTCAGAAGTGAGCAAGGAATTCCACGCAATGTTCTTTCCTGTTTCGGAAAACGCATATAATCGTTACTTATACTGCAGCAAAACTGTGCCATATATTCGCAAAAAATTGTGCGACTTGAAACATTTAAAGGAACATCATTTATGCTGCAAATGGAACTAAAGCGATTTCGCTTTATAATTTATTAATGGACGAGAGAATATATCTTAATTTAAAATATTGGTTTTAAATTCAGTTTCTTGCGATATGAAATGCAAAATCTTCCCAAAAGCAAAGCGGTTTAGATATCCATTCATAGCTTTTGATCTTTCCGAGAGATGGGAAGATAAAAACAAGAGTTTGGCTTGTCTGAGTTGAACGCGAGGAAGCTGTTTCCGTTTCAGAGGTTGTAATTAAATGGACGATGATGCAGGAAAATTAATGTCATCCATAGATAGGCTTACCCATACGTCCCGGTTTGACCGGGATTGTCCCGGTTTCGAGGTCTTATCCCGGTCGGTTTGTTGTTCTGTCCCGTAAAATAAATATGAGCCGAAATTAGGGGCAGTTGTGAAAAACGTCTGGTTCTGAATAAATAATCAAGTATCAAATAATTCCTTTATTGTTAAAATATTTTATTTTAGATTTAACATTTAATATTTAAAAAATTTCTAGTTTTCCTTTATGTGGTTTTTGGTTATCCTCCCTCCCTTCCACCCCTCGTCCCCCAATGACCCAGTTAGGCTGTTTGAAAATATGGTAAACCTATCCATGTATGAAAATCGTTAACCTCGCATACTGGATCGTAATCGTTACCACGTTTATAACGCACCCTTTCACTCTTTTATTCTCATTCGGTCCATAAATAAACGAATGACTTAGTTATTAAATTACAGCAGCGACGAGCAACCTGCCGACCACGGGCCGCATGTGGCTCTAGAGAGTTTTTATGCGGCTCGCGAAAATTTAACGCAGAAATTTTAAAAAATCAGATGTTCATCCTAATGCGGCCCGCTATACAGAAAAAGTTGCCTTCTCCTGGTTTATAGTGAGAGAAGCCAAGTAATTTTAAAAACTCTTCATAAATGCAATCATGGAATTTTAACATCGGAAAATGACATTAAAAATATATTAAACTAAATGAAAACAAAGCTCAAATGTATGAAAGTTAAAATAAACACTCGAAGAAAAAACAACAATGATGAAAATTTTCCGAGGAACCCGAGAATCAATACATCATTTATTTTCTCGGAAAGATAAAACAATTCAAATTACGAAACTAAAACAGAGAGCGAGATATATGTTAGCTTCCGCGAATAAAACGTAACACCCGCAGAGTAGCGGTCGGACTGGAATTAACGCCCCTCTAGTACACTCAAAACCGCCAGCGACGGCATCACGAGCGAAGCAACACGTGCCCCCCCCCCCCCCTTATCCCCCACTCCTCTCCTTCGCGTTTAAGCCGAGCTAAGCAGCGATACGTTTGCGCTTCTTGTTTGCGATCCGGGAGGCAACTCTCTCTAAAAGAAAAAAAAACAGCTTTGATCGAGCTGAACCAAATGACTCGGCATGTTTGATGTGGCCGCTCCGCTAAATCGTTCGGTGTCGCGCGCAAACGCCGATCGATCGATATATCGAAACTGTGGTCGTCGCGGGGAATATTCCGATTTCATAATCGCCGCGAGGTCTTGTGGTATCCGGATGTTTACAATGGAAACTCATTAACCGCGTCCGAGATCGATGCCAGTTTTGTTTCCCCAGATATATATATATATATATATATATATAGTCATGGTGTGCAAGCGGTCGAAATGAATGCCCCAGAGAGATTCGCTTGTTTGGTCGACGGCGAAGCGAAAAGAAATTCTAATGAATTCAGCTCGAAGATGACCGACGGCAATAATCATTTATACTAATTGGATGGGAGGTCAAATTTATCATTTAGGGCACAAAATAGATATGATTCACGTAGATTTAAACCCTGGTATAAGTATTCGACCAAATCAAAGGTTTTGCGACGGGCCATATTCGTAGTTGAAAATGCTTCGGTGGGTCGCATGACAGTTTATATCAGAACTTATTGATTATATTTTGTCTATTACAAATATCTGCTTCATAGACATTATATATATACATTTATCCAAGTCTAGCCGGCCTTTTGGCATAAAAACTTCACCAAAAAGGTTTTTACAGAATACATTTATTTATTTACAAATAGGTATTAACTTACGGGTATTATTACAAAAGATCGTCTTTTACACCCCAATCGACTCAAGGCTCAGACCGTTGTCTGAATGATTAGAGAGTCCAACATGTGTATATATGGACATTATGCACGATAAATGCAATAACATATTTTCGTATGATACATTTACACTTCCAAAAATTTCCATCTGTGATCACTTAAAAAACCGTCCGACGTAAAGTGTACCTACGTCCGAAGTTTTAGTAACTTCTATCGTTTTTTAATATTTTACATCGTTTATTACAATATTTTTGGTTTATAATTAAGACCTTCGATTTATTTAAATAGCGCATTTTCCTATCTTATTATAAACTCTAAGTATACATTGAGTCTTTATCTTATCCCATAATGTTTTACGCACAAAATCCGGGGATCGGGAGTTTAAATATCGTAAAAGTTTGAGAGATTTCAAATTTGCTGTCCTTTTGCCTTTATAGTTCCATTCATTCGAAACTAAAAGTAAACCATTTAGAATATAATTCCAAAATGCTTTAAAGAAATAGCGTTCCTTGAGTATATACATCGCCTTCCTTTCTTTCCCTTGAGACTCCAAACTCGGACTCTTTATGTTCTTCCGTCGCAAAAGCTTTTCCCCTTTCAGTCGGGAGTAAACTCAATTGAAAGATCAGCTGACACTTTCCCTGGAGCCATTTCTGAGAGAAATTCTAGGCTTTTATAAACACACCTCTCCAAAAAAACTCTGACCCTGTAATTACGAAACTTCTCCAATAGGAGAATGATTGCCGTCATCGATCCATGGAATCTCTCCTTTCCATTCGAAACTTTTGAGATCTACTCTGGGTAATTGGAAATACAGGCTAAATAAATTAAAATCTCAACTCGTGCTTTGTTAAAAATTTTCATTTAGAACTCTTGGAATAGTGTGTCCAAAATAATGCGCGCCTTTGCAACGTTAGCTTAAGTTTAAAATATACCCTGAGCCATCCAATATCCAATAAGAGAAACAAAATTTAACTTAAACCAAGAAATCAGTAGTAGAGTTCCACCATTTAAAGTTTCTATAAACTAATCTACGGCGTAAAAGCCTCTATAGTAATATTTAATACATACAAACATTATAATGCAGCATGCTTTTGCTTTCAGCGAGAAATTTTTGTTTTGCTATTTGCTTTTCGCCGTCTGCTACTTTTGAGTGATTTTAAGCAGATAAAGTTGTATTTAGGCTTCCATTGATTAAAACGTTATTATCACAGTATGTACTCTAAATAAAGGAAGGATTAAAAGAGATAATTTATGAGATCCCTTGGAGTGACGTGATGTTTGTGAAACGTGATAAACATTGCATTTTGTTTGATGACTTAACACTATAAGGATTTCATTATCATCGGCATAGAGTTTGTTTTGGAAGAACTTTCTAACGCGAGAAAACTCCTTGGTTCCGTTTCTCACTCTTCGTAACGCGACGCAGTGTCTCTCGATTACGTGATTCATTCTCTCGCCTCTGGTTCTTGCTCGTGTCCCAATGCTTTTCTGTTCATTCAGCCACGTGTTATTAATATGTAGACACTGTTGGCCTTGCGTGCACTTTAATGTACATCAAATGTATGCGCTGGTGGCACTGAGTCAGCTTATGTGAATTCACTGGCTCATGATATCGTCTAGACTCAGCGTTTCATGGAATGTGATAAACATTTATCCAGAGGGTAAATAAAATACGTAAGATTCCAGTAACACATAACAACAAATTTTGGGTGTTATATCCTGTTATGGCAACGGAAATAAGTTTACTTTATAAATTTTGGGATGCTGAACAAGAAAATAGAAATTAAATTGACGGATTGGCTCTGGTTTTCGAAAAAAATGTCACCTCCTGACATTTACACTTTTGTCATATTGTGATATGGGAGCAGGATATTCGTAGCTATGAACGTACCTACGTTAAACACGTCACCTTTTCGCTTGCCGCTTGTACTGAACTTCTGGAGCATCTCGTTTCACCATCCAGCAATAAGCGGCTAACATGACAACATTCCATTTGCCTTTGTATCTCTGCTCCATCGCCGAGATATCCTGATGGAAACGCTCACCATGTTCATCGCTTACGACACCACAGTTAACCGTGAAGAAATCCCGGTATGAATGGAGGAAATGCATCTTCAGTGACATGTTGCAGCCCAGTTTCTCGTACGAAGTCATGAGATCCTCCACAATCTCCCTGAAATTGTCGGCTTTTACATTTCCTAGAAAACCAGTAGAAACATGTCAGAAGGCATTCCAGGCAGCCTTATCGTCATCACTGAGGTCGAGATCAAACTGCTGGTCTTTGAAGAGTTGACGTATCTATGGACCAATGAATACTCCCTCCTTGATCTTCTAAGCTTCTAAGCCTTAGGAATTTCTCACACAAGTACGTAAATGCCGGTCCGTTTCTGTCCAATGCCTTTACAAAAATTTTCATGAGGCCCAGTTTAATATGTAGAGGTGGAAGAAAAACTTTACTGGGATCTACCAGCGGCTCAAAAGCTACGTTCTTCGTTCCAGGTGTAAGTGATTTACGGTGAGGCCAATTCTTCTTCTTGTAGTGGAAGCCCTTGGCACGACTATCCCATTTGCATAGAAAGCAACAGATCTTCGTGTAACCCTTTTGCAGTCCCAGTAAAATGGCGATTACCTTCAAATCACCGCAAATCAGTAATTCATATTTTTTGTAGTTCACGTAGCTGAGAATTTTTTTCATGTTTACATAGGTTTCCTTTGTGTGAACGGCATGGGCAACATGGATTTTCAGGGCATTTTCACTGTGGAACAGCACGGCTTTTAGACTAGCCTTGGAAGAGTATGAATAGATGCCATTCTTCCGGATTGTGCCTCATGTTCATTACTGCCATCAGGCCATCGACATCCTCACAAACAGGGAGTTCACCTTGTGTATTGAAGAACTGCTCAATATCTTTTTGTCGGAAGCGAAATGCAGTCATTTTTACAGTGTCCTCAAGAAGATTCCACTGCTGCAACCTTGAGGCCAACAGTTCTGCTTTATTCATTGGCAGTTCGAGATCCCTGTGAGGTCATAAAGTGTGTTCTCCGTGATCTTATGTGGTTCGCACGCAATTCTGGATCTCTTGAAGCAGATTGCTGAGGTGTTTTTTTGGGTATATCATGCTTTCTTCATAACAGTCTATGGGAAAACTGTCGGGGGGTTCTGGAATGGGCGGTCCTTCACCGTGAGGCACTTGGCGCATAGCATATGGTATATTTGGGTACACCACTGCTCACTTTTTTCTTGGTAATCCCTTTCCGAATAGGATGCTCCATAGAGAACTAACAGTCTGTGACGTGATCTGTCGGCTCCTCCTTATCATGGGCTCTGCAAAAGGCATGGAATGACCCTTGCGATTCACTCACGCCTTAAGCTTTGATGAACAGGACGTCCAGCACACGTGCGGAGCCCAGCTCTTGTCCTGGTCGCCTACTTTACAGCCAAAATACAGGAAGTAGGCTTTTTTATCACTGAGGTTAAAGCACACTTCCTTGAAGCAAACGTGACTTCTCCATATATGTAGCAGAAGTTATCCGCACTGTTCACACACTTACGGGGCATATTTATTCCGCCTAAAACAAAGGCTAACAGAAAGGTTATAATCTCACCGAAAACAACGCATCTAGAACAACAACTAACATAAAATCACGGAGCGCCTAACCGGACTCACAGAATTCCAATGAAACACTGCAAGACAACAAAAAGCAAATGAGACAATGGTAGGACAGCAGGACAGCAAGGATAAGTTTTGCGAGATCGATTGTAGGACGAAGCGATATAGAGGATCGTTTTTTCCCTAGGACGATAAGAGAACATTTCAGGAAAAGGTAACGTAGGAAAGCTAGGGACTTTTGGTCCACTGCACCTCTTGCCATTCACCTTACAAGGTATGGTGTAGATGTAGGAATGACAACCGCCATGGTTTGGAAAGATATAAAAAAGGTCTACCTGCTGACAAAAATCCACGGTCCACCAAGAGAAGGAAACTTCTGTAACGAACATGTAAACCCTCTTAAACCAGCAACAGTGGAGGACTATAATCGCCACATGGGGTATTTTGACAAAGGTGATAGGAAGGTGAACAGCTATTTCATTAGTCGTTGCATGCAGAAGTAGACTAGGAAACTCTTCTTCCGTATGGTTGACCTCGCAATCCTCAACTGCTGGATTCTGCTGACGTAGTGCGATGAGAAAATGTCTCATCTGGAATTCCAGCTTGCTCTTTTTAGGAAATTTGTAGAAGAGAGTACTAAGTCACTTCCAGTTCACACCGCAGTGAGAGGAAGACCGAACCTGAGAAAGAAGTGCCTGTCACATGTAAAGCAAGAGCCATTAAACATTGGCCAGCAAAAGGGAAGCTATCGCGATACCGTGCGAGCTAACCGCAGGGAAAAACCGTGTATAGGTGTTGTAAGTGTGACCTGAGACTGTGTATAGTTCCCTGCTTTGATAAGTATCACAAGTATCACGTCATTAAACCTTTGATAAGTACATATATATTTCCCACTCCGGAATGGTACAGTACGCCGCAATCAGTTCGTGGCAGGGATATTTCCCCGTGGAATTATTTGTGCCATTCATAACACAACAAATAATTGGAGGACTAAGTTATTTAAAATGCAAGGGAATACATATGGCTCATACAAACTTAACTCAAAAATAAATTGAGAACATTGTAAAAAATTATCTATACAGTACTACAATGATCAAGCACTAATCCTGTGTGTAATTTCTCAAGTGCCTGTACATCCACCCTCCTCTGTATCTCAGAAATCGTTTGTTGTAGAGAAATGCGGTAAACGTCATTTTATTTCTACTGCCTAGGAGACCACAGGCAAACTATATTAATGCCATCTTAAAACAAAATAGTGTCCGGTTAAAATATTTGAAAAGTTATATTTCGGAGACGGTGCGTCGGAATAAAACATTTTAAACAAAAATATGTCTTGATAATAGCGGTTTCAAAAAATTATTTTCAGATTACCAAGTATAAATGCGAGGCACGTATCGCTGAGGTCTCAGGAACGAGAGAAGCGTAGCGCGTAGGGGTAGAGATCCTAGTAAAAGATAATTTTTTATCGCGCCTGTTTTCACGCCACGTTATAATTATCTGCCGGACCGCAAAGGTAAGTTATAATATTCTAGTTTTATAGCCTCTTACAATTGCTAGAATACGCTCATCTGCGTCTCGATATTTTTAAAACTTTTTTGGTAGATGGTGCCTTACGAAATCATGTTTATTAGTGTTTGATCAGTGTACATATAATCATGTGTTTGCCATGTTTTATATTTCGTGTGCGTGGGTCTGTGTTCTCTGTAAAATCAGTCTCATGGGCTATTATAGCTGTAACTTTACTTGCACAACCCTACAAAGAAGGGAGGGGGGGAAACCGGCGACGGAATTAGCCCACTCTTCATGAAGAGCACCAAGGGGGCCAACTGATTAACGTCCCTTCCGAAGGACGGAGCGCTGACTTGCGCCTTTTCCCCAAACCTCACAAGTAGGGTAAGTAGTGCAATCCCCGGTTGAAAAATTCGACCTCCGACGGATTTGAACCCAGGACCGCTGCGTGGAAGAAAAACGCTCTAACCACTCCGCCATTTCAACCCGTTTTACATTTCATTTGGAAATAAATTTTTTTGAGCCTTGCATTTATTAAAAATAACTTAGTCCTCCCACGTTTTTGTTGTGTCGATAATAAAACAAATTATTCCGTGGAAGCCAACTGACCTACAATTCTATCACTCGCCTATTGCTCTATGAATGAAATGCACTTGAATGCTCTTATAGCATATTTGCCCTACCTGTAGGATTTTAGCACAACATATTCAGTCATGTTGTCTCCTAGTGGTTGTCGAGATGGAAACAAGGAAACAAAGAAAACCAGCACTCTTTTTTATACAAACACGTATCACTTTGACGCAGCCAAACACCATTAAATCTCAGCATTTGCGGGGAAATTTACTGATGAATATTATGTCCCTGATACACCTCCCCCCTTTGCTTATACTTTCTACAGCGACGCTTAGATAGAGTTCCATGAAACCTATTATCCAATTTTGCAAACTCTACCTTCCCGCATCAATACCCCCTATCTTTTACGTAACAGCTTTATCACCTCCTCCCATCTTCTGACTTCCTCTTTCCACTCGTTTGCTCAATTCATCTCCATCTACGCATCCGTTTCCTCCTCCACCTTTCCCCTCTTCCTTCGTCCTTCCGCTTAACAAATCCCAATATCTCGCCCACTCGATCTTCCTTTGTCACTCTTTTTAACTTACTGGTATCCGCCGCCCTCTTCCGATATCTTATTTTTATTTGGTCGCCAATCAAATAGCTTGTTTTTCATTCTTTCGCTTCGATGTTCACTTTCGTTCTTCCGTCTCCTTTTCCATTATTTCCATCCCCTTCTCTCGTCTCTCTCTCTCTCCGATTCATTATCTTTCATTTGGTGCTCTCTCCTCCTTTCCCCGTTTCCCTCCCCATATTTACCCTCCCTCTTTCCCACCATCCCTCTATCTCTTTTGCCTCAACCCCCTCCCCCCCCCCCCACCTTCCATTTCCATTCTTTCATGAACTTCTTGTTTTGGAACACAATGAATATTAAGGATCTCCGCGCTTGAGAATCACCTTCAAGTCCTTATTGAGAGATCCCAAGCCTCGTCCTTTCATTTTCTCTCTGTCTCAATATTCTCTTTCCCCTCTCACTCTCTCTCTCTTCCTCTTTCTCTCTCTCTCTCCCTCTTTCTCTCTCCCACTAATAGTTGGACCGATCGATTAGCTTCTTCGACCTTCCGACATAAGCTTCTTAATTCTGCGTCATTAAAACTCTTCTTTCATCGTTCTCCTTGTGTAGGTGTTAATTTCTAAGGTATTGCTCGAGTAGATATTCCCATTTTTTAAGTCCTTAAAAATTTTCTTTTCCAAAAGTAAAGTCGTCAATTCAAATCAGTTTGGAAATTATTATTGTTGCGACACATTCGCTACGAAATACCTTCGCTCTGCTATACTTAAATGCATAAAGATGTGTAGATAAGTAATTTTATTCATGAATAGATGAATTAATATAAATAAAAAGAATACGTACATTGCTCAAGTGAATAAAAACATTAAAGAAATTTATAAGTAGAACTTTACAGAAAAAAAATGGAACAGTTACAATTTTGGGCAAGAAATAATAAATCATCAACAATATTTGTTATTTCTTTTCCTTTTTATCACATTCCCTTGATTTTTATTCACTCATTCCGGTGGATATCATACGCCAGTATCTTAGTGTTTTATCCCGACTTCTCAAATGAGCTCATTGCTGAAAATATCCCTTTCTACGATTTATAAATTTTTCTTTGAAAAATTATAAATTTAACCTCAAACGAAACAAAATTACAGTGACTTAATATCTATAAAAAGTTTAAAATCAGTTATTTTCCTTCATTTTTCTAATTAAAATTTTATTTGTTGTATTTTTATTTCTAAAAGGTATTGTGATCGGCGCGTCATTTCTTCCGAAAAAAAAACTCTTTTTTAACTTGTATTATAAATTATCCTAAAATATGAGTCTTATTACACACGTCAATATGAATATCCGAAGCAAAATTCTAAAATAGGTGTTTCTCAGAGAATGATTCGATAGCCTGGCACTTGATAAGAGGGCGTTTCCTCTCTCCTTACCTTCTCTTTCTTCTTATTTCTCATATATATCCTTTCTCTTACTCAGGTTGTGCCTATAAAATCAGCAATTCAAGCACTGAGTACTCCTGAACTTCATGAGTTGCAGTGCGTTCGCGGGATTCACGTGCCAGCGGATCCGATTTAATTCCCTTTGGAGGAAACGGAATTCCCTGATAAGAGCCTTATTTACCCTTCTTCTCGCCCCTCTCCTTTATCCTTTCCCCCTTCCTCCCCCTCCTCCCTCCCATCCTCCGCTCCGTTTTCCATCCCCGTCACTCCCAACCCTCTTAACCGTTCCTCTTCTGAGGATACACATTTGAGTGCATTGCCATGTCTCACGGAAGACGAGTTACGAGCCTTTTGATCCCCTTGCGTTGACAGATATCGCGAGAGTCGCCCGGGGCACTCATTCCAAAGCGCCCATCGATCCCTCTTGAAAGCGCCATCTCGTGCCGGAGTGTGTAACCGATGCTTTAGTCGGTTCTCTTTTTTTAACGGATCGATGAGAGCAATTATCCTAAATAGCGACGTCTTGAGCAGGAAGATCTTCCGGTGTGTTCAGCCGGATTCCCTCGTCTTATTTTCGTCGTTCCTTTTCAACGGATACCGCCATTTTTTTTAATTATGACACACTAGAATAGCGGTTGTTTGTTTGGAATTTCTGGATACTCAACCTCTTGGATTATTATAGCCATTATTCCTTCCACACCGAACAAAAGCACATACTGTGTGTGTGTAAAATCAGCCTCTTGGGCTATTATGAATGTAACTTTACTTACACAACTCGACAAAGAAGGGATAAGGGAAACCGGTGTCGGCATTAGCCTACTCTTTACGAAGAGCACCAAGGGAGGCAACTGTTTTACGTCCCTTCCGAAGGACGGAGCGCTGACTCGCGCGGTCACCTCAAAGCACACAAGTAGCGGGTGGGACGATCCCAAGTTCAAAAATCCGACCTCCGCCGGATTCGAATCTGGGACCGCTGCGTGGAAGGCCAACGCTCGAACCACACCGCCACTTCATATAAATAGCTTGGATAATTTACTCCGAGAATCCAAAAACAATACTTTTAATTTTAAGACTGAGTGAAGGCATAATTTTGTCCAGGGTATAATATAAAAGGAGAGTTTGAAAATCTCATTAATAAGTTCAAGCTTCACTTTGTGGAATTTACTCATGATAGAAATAAAATCAACTATGTGCCACAATTTTAATGGTATAACACAACCGGTTTCGCTACGATCGCGTTATATTAAAATTGTAGAATATACATATCGTAGTTATTTTTATTTCTCGCTAGAGTTTGAAAGACATTACATGATGATATTCCGTAACTATTCATGATTTTTAATGCAATTTTTTAATTTTTGCCACGCAATATCTATGACGTGTTGGTGGTTATAGCTAGTTCCGCATACTCACATAAATTTAAATGGAAACAAGTAACGAGCACAAAACTCTATGTACGGTTAAATTCAAGAACGTAAATTATTTTTAAAAAATAGTTAATATAAAACTTACAGGTACCGAATTTCAATTAAACGCGATTTTACTGTAGCTGAAATGAACATCTGAGTCACTCGACCGTTTTATGGCCGCTGGAGTTACCTTGATTATCTATTCGCCTCGTAAATAACTAAGCATTTTTAACTGCGTCATCAAAAACTTATAATGAAGGGATTTTTGGGAGTTAAATGATTTTCAGTTAACTTGGTAAAGTCTTCCTCCCCCCCTCCCTCTATCTCTCTCTTTCCCTCTTTCTCTCTCCCTCTTTCTCTCTCCCTTTCTCTTTCCCTCTTTCTCTCTCCCTATTTCTCTCTCCCTTTCTCTCTCCCTATTTCTCTCTCCCTCTTTCTCTCTCCCTCTTTCTCTCTCCCACTTTTTCTCTCCCTCTTTCTCTCCCCCTCTTTCTCTCTCCCTCTTTCTCTCTCCCTCTTTCTCTCTCCCTCTTTCTCTCTCCCTCTTTCTCTCTCCCACTTATTCTCTCCCACTTATTCTCTCCCTCTTTCTCTCTCCCTCTTTCTCTCTCCCTCTCTCTCACCTTTATATGGATATAAATGTATGTAGATATGTTTGTATTTATGAATTTTTTTATCTCTGTTCCTCATATTATTGTATTTTTTTCCTTCCCCTGAACTATTTTAGAAATTTTCGCGGTTTTTTACACCTCTCTTCTCTTTGTAGGTGTTTTCCGCAGTGGGAATTTTTTCTGTGTTAAATCATAACTGATACACAGTTTTATATGACCCACAAAACCAACATTCTTTGGTAATGCTCTGTTATCTACTAACAATTATATTAACTTGTAATAATATGTATTTTGTTGAAATCTGTATGTAATTAATTTCTCTTATTTTGTAAATATTGTAATTACTTATATGACGAAAGGGTTAAATGTAAGAAGGGACTACATAGTCTCAATTTTGCCCTAATAAAGTCGTTTGTCTGTCTGTCCCTCTTTCTCTCTCCACTCGATTAAGTTTTCATCTTACGGGATATAAAAACAGCTTAAAACGTCTTACCGCCCGCTGTTTCAAAGATTTCTTTTCAAAATTTCTGGATTCCTTTCTCTAGTCCGGCTCTCCAAACTTGAAAAAAAGTTTGCTGACATCAATGATTTCCTCACAGATCATGCCGAGACAAGCGCTTTTGGGCGTAGCTTCCCGCAGTGGACTGGGAACTCAATTAAGAAGGATAAAATGTGGCGAATTAAGGGAATTAATGCTCGTAGGTCGCAGCTGATGAGGGAAAAAGTATTGCATTTTGATTATATAAAGAAGGTGGGCATAAAACGTGACTGCGGTGTATATTATATAAACAGGCCAAAGAGAGATTTCATTACTAGCTGAGAACACAATTCTCTTGTAAGGTAAATGAGAGGCGTCCGACATTTAGCTATTCTTGGTCAGTGCGACCGTTTCGGATCGATCGTTGTATTCATCGTAACGACCCCGTAATCAGTTCCTTCCTAGCTCATAATGTCATCGCCGCAACCTCCCAGGCGCCCGTTACGTCCTCCGCACTCGCTCATATATTATTTTTAAATAACTTAGAAATATCACATGCATCCGAGTAAAATCGTTAACCATATTTCTGAACAATCGAGACAGTTGAAATTTTAAGAAAATTTCAAATAAAATCTATTGATCTAGTGTCATTGATTTTCGTTTAAAAAAATCCCGTGTATTATTTCATAAATCTTTATAAAAACGAAAAGTAATGGTGATGTGTTGTCCGAGGCTACGGCAATGAATAAATTGAATTTACAGCCATAAATGAATAATGCCATTCAAACAACTAAATATATTCGTCAATAATTAATGCCGTTTAAACAAATAAATAATAGTATAATAAATAAATAATTTTATCTTACTAATACTTTATAGCTACCGCGCGTAATACGTTAGTAGAATAAATGTAGAATTATCGTGGTGGTCTCAAGGGTGAAAACAAATTTAAGAATAAGTAATTAAGAACAGATTCATAATCTTATTATGGCTATCGAAAATGCCCAAGATTATCACTTTATTTTCTCAAGTTTTTATATATAAGTGTATATTCTTGGCTTGAACTCCGATTAGCCTTTCGATGCATTCCTTTACAAAGAATTCATCGTTTTGATTCTGAAAACAACAGCAGCAGGCGAGGAAAACCTTCTCTTTGGGAGGACATTATCTACGAATTTTAAACTCTTCCGTGTACCGCGGAAGACTTGAAGGGGAAGGCGTTTCATGGTTGTAAATATGGCATTCTCGACGATTACTCCCCTCTCTAGGGTCGTCGGTTTCGGAAACCAGCGAAACGTCCCTTCCGGTGGATGAACACACGACCTCCCACAGCCCTCGCGTCATCTCTAACCTTTTCCAAAAAAGGATCACTCGATCCCAACGGCAGATAACGTCCGCTCGAGGGAATTGGCATGCAAAGGTTTTTTTCGACGTTTCTTGCTATTTTTTCTCCACGGGCAACAGTTCCGGCCGCCGTGTCCTCCTTTTCGAAATACCTCGCCGCCATGAGTTCCGCGTAAACCCTCTCTCCTACTGTCACGAGTACTTTGTTCTGCGGGTCCTCTTCATTCCCGTTTGAAGCCCATGACCCAAACTTTGCCATAACACTAGGAGTTTATAGAGTGGAGGAGGACGTTTCACCTCTCGAATTCCACTATATTACACTCGGATTCCGGAATATTAAGCCAGTGTCCTCTGACTGCGCTTCCCGTTTGGATGGCTCTCCGTGTCATTGCATGGATGACGCATTAGTTTATTAACATTTTATTTTTATCACTATTTGCGCGTCTCTATTTAAATGTATTTAATTGTCCACCTTTTTTCGATTCATATAAATAATGATCTCTTAGGTGACTTGTTTCTGGTCGTTAAATTTATAAGGGCTGTTTTACTATAATTATTTGTGTATCTATCTAAGGATTTATTTCATTGTCCACTTTTTGTACAGTTAATTTATGTCCTCTTAGTTGGTTTATTTTTTCACATTTTCACATTCCTATTCTTATTCATTGCTCATTGAAATTCACAACTTCAATCAAATCTAATGGGTTCCTTCGTTTTTTAATCAACTTATTTTCGCATTTTACCGCCCAGGCTTTTACGTAAAAGATCAAATTTGCTCACGACATCTGAAAAGCACAACCACTCCGCGTTAATTACGTAAATATTTACGGTATTCTGTTTAAATTGCTTTGATGCTACGTCGCAAATATAATTTTTTTAATGGTCACACCTTAAAGTGGAACGTAATACTTATTAATTGAAAGAAAGATTCGATCTTCGTTTAAAAAATTAAAAGGGAGATGAAATTTCTGTTCGATTATTTTAAGTAATTTTTATGCCGTATGCTTCGCACGAGGCGTAAATTTGCACAGCGCCTGAATACGGGAATAATATATAAAATAAACGAAGTAATTTGGTAATTTGTGTAGCTAAACCGTTTCATCATGAAATTTTTAAATTTTAGAAATCAAAGCTTCAGATGAAAAGAAATACTATCGTTAATTAGAATCTTCGTAGTTTCAACTTCTATGTCGTATTTACTCTAATTCGACGAAAAAATTTCTCTCTTTTAAACACGATTTGCATATACTTGCATCAAAACCTCAAGTACTCTAAGAAAATATTTTTCTGTTCAAAATATGGAATTTAGACGTTTTAATAGTATATACCAGGGGTGGTAAAACCTACTTAACGTCGAAGCTCCATACAATAATCTTCAGAAGATCGAGAGCCGCATGACAAACTTTCTGTGCTCATAATTTTACGAACAGTAAAACATAACCTGTATCCGAAGCAATTCAGATATAATGCATGTCCCTTAAACATCCCAAACTCGTGCTTTGACCGAAACGTTTCTTCGCATTTCACTCGAGCAGTAAGCAGGACGTGAGCACAGAAATTCATCGATATTTTTTCGCTGGCTTAGGTCTAGGCAGTTACCACGGTCTAAAAATCACACGGGAAATCCTATATCATCGGTTATTATTTCAAAGATCCGAGGAAAAAATTAAAACAAAGCACGGATATCCAAATAGAAGACGGGTAGAAAACTATTCGAATCGTAACGATTCACCTTTTTCCTCATTTAGAAATATTAAAAAAAAAGGAAGATAAGGTTCGCGATATGGCCGCTGCGTATGAGGATGATCAAAATTATTCCGCAGATTTCAAAATGTCAGGGCAAGTCCAGCGGAACGGAGTGAAGAGGGAAAACACCGGCATCCGTTTTCTCTTGCTGATGATCCCTGAGGGGTTATAACCTTTTTGGATGTAGGACGTTGGACTTGAAAAGAGAGAGATAACGATGAAGAAGAGAGGGAGAGAGAGGAGAGACGGAGAAAGAGAGGGGGAGATAGAGATAAAGATGAGAGTAAGAAAGGATAAAGGATTAGCCGAGAGAGAGAGAGAGAGATGCGGTGAACACATAGAATAAGTAAAATCTCAAAAGGGCGGGGCTTGTTGAAACCTTGCAGAGAATGTGCCTCACCCTTTATCTCCCTAGTCACAGCCACCCACTCGCCTCGGAACTTCTCCATCTTCATCAGCTCAATTAGTTCCACACTGCGAAAGTTTTTAGCCATCTTTTTATTTCGCCGTTTTTCTTTCCCTTCCCTTCTGCCGTTCTCTCCCTTTACTTGAAATATTCGTCTCTTTGGAGCACCTCCTCCTTTCTCTTCTTCATCAACTATTAATCCTACCTCCTTTCTCCGCTAAGTTATACAATTGCGCAGTAAGACTAAGTATCGCCTATGCCCGAAAAGCTTACGTGTTTGGTTTTTGTTTTACGTGTGTCTCTTCGACGCCCCCAGCAGCCCGGCAACTTCGTCCTCAATTTGATAAGTGTCCACTGGGCTCCCTTCAACACCTTGTTGCTTGTTAAGATTAGATATATATATATATATATATATATATATATATATATATATATATATATATATATCTAATCTAAACTTGTAGATACTCTTTCGCTGAAGAAGGGCATAGGCCCGATAAGCTTGCGTGTGTTTTTTTGTCTTTTTGTGTTCGTGTGTTTCACGTGTCTCTTCGACGCCCCCAGCAGACTTCCAGCTTGGTCCTCAACTTGGTAAGTGTCCGCTGGGCTTCCCTCAACACCTTGTTGCCACCCTCATCACTACCTTTTCTTTTCCTTTAGTTTATATATATATATATATATATATATATATATATATATATATATGAGTTAGTTGGAAGCGGAAATTCTAACTCCAATAAAGACGTTAATCAATTCCATTCCTCTCCCATATAGAAATAAATCAGGTGTCTCAAACACGAGGCCCATTTATAACACGTATGCGGCCCGTGAAGTAAGATACATTATGTTATGTTGCAGCTCTAACTCGAATATATTTCTCATAAAATATTTTCAAATAATCATAAGAAATTTAGGATACGTAGCAAATAAACATTTCAAAAATGTCTGCAGTTTATTTTCCAATCCAACTTTGAACAATCTAAGCAGCTGGAGAACAGATGAATGTTCTTAAAATGGAATGCAACCCGCGGATTCTTTGCAGCGCCTTGATGCAACCCCATGCATGATCTGAGCTTGAGGCCTCTGATCTACGATAATAATCTGCCTTCAATTTTGTTATGAAATTGGAAGTTCAGGGATTGAGCGCTCGCCTTACACGCTAGCGGTCTGGGATATATTCCCGGCCGATTTAAGCTACCCATTTGGAAAAATGTGTGAACACATGTACATTTCTTTAATCTATGCAGATATTTTTTGCAGATCTTTATCATTCCCTTCTCTCCGTGTGCCTTTTCCTACCTAGGAATGTTTTCTGCGATAACCATGCCTAAATACCTAATACTTTTACCCTGTAACTTCCAAATTCTCTGAAGTTTTTAGTAATGTACAGATGTGTGATTTCAAATGGCGAATAATGAAATGTCGTAAGAGTCTATAGTCTCAATATCGTCCGAATTAAGACGCTTTATCCGTCCATCTCTCCGTAATTCTCTTTACACTTCTTTCTTTATCGCTCCCTTTCTCATCTTATCCCCTTCTCTTCTTTCACTCGCCCACCAAACGGTAAATTACTCTCACCCAGTATACTTATCTCTGTATCTCTCCTCTCATCTTTCATCCCCTCATTTGCTATACGCTTCTTCTATCCATATCGCTATTTTCCATTCTCTTCTATTCCTTTATCTCTCACCTTGCTCCTTTCTCTTCTTACAAGTATGTGCCTGTGTAAATGCATGCACACACACACTCCCTCGGTCTTCCACTTGTCATATCTTTTCATGCACGTAGATTACATCAAAAGGGGCAATTACTAGACTCGACGCCGCCTAAGCAAAGAACAAAGAATAGCAGCTTTTGTCTTCCATATTACTATCCATCATCACACCATTTCCTTTAACTCTTCACTATATCGATACTGGGCCTCTCCTTTTCTCCTTAACCCTCTCTTTCATTCTCTGATTATTCTTTTTTGCGTGCCATCCTCCCGTCTTCCTTCCAGAATATCCCAATGCTAATGCGCTCTCAAATCAATACTTATCTCTGACATCGACCCTCTTTTCTCCGTATCTCTAGATCTCCTTTCCTCGTTCAATTATTTCGCATCGGCACGCCCTTAATAGTCTCTCTTGAGATATTTCTTGCCTAATTCCTTTCACTGCCAATCGGTCGGTTAAAAATCCATCTTCTTGCCAAACAATGGTTTTGAAATTTTATATTCACATTCACATAATTCTCCGTAATTTTTACATTTTCCGATTTTAATTGGATTCGATATCTTCTTCTTCTACTCCCTATT
Source organism: Tanypteryx hageni (assembly GCA_028673005.1). NCBI lineage: Eukaryota > Metazoa > Arthropoda > Insecta > Odonata > Petaluridae > Tanypteryx > Tanypteryx hageni. The sequence continues at coordinate 44,429,490 of CM054115.1, read as the reverse complement.
CCGTCATTAAATATTCCCAGCACGTTCAGTGAAGTATTTTTGAAGAGGCGCACAAAAAGGATATGTTTGCTAGAGATTTTTTAATGAACAATTTAAAAGAGAATTCCTCATTTAAAGCTGCTTAAGGAAAGGACCGATGGCATGTATGTGTTTCTAATATCGTTAATTGGAGAGAATAAAATTTCTCTCGTTCAGAGGAAAATGCTGGACGAACTCTAATCATCAAGAATTTTAAGTCTATTTAAGTACTAATTAATTATATACCAAGTGAAGTGTACGGCAAAACATATCTCTGACTACTTCCTTTGGTACTAAATTTATCTTACGCCTTCTTAATCAACCCAGGAAAACTGCATCATTTTATTTGGTGAGACGCGCTGATTGATCGTTCTGTAAATTATTTTGTCATATATGTACAATTGTTTACATGCATTTATATTTTATATTACAAAATATTTACGGTGATGTTGTGTCCAGTTTCAAGTAACCTAGTTGCCCACACTCCTTTCTCCCGTAAGTTACTGAATTCGCCTTTAATGGCGCCCACCAGGAACGTGAGGCAACTGAATATTGTTGAAACGTTATTTCCCTGCATCGTATTTTTTTCGTTTTCCCCATTTCTCTCACTTTTTCTCTTCCTAAATCTCAAAAGAAATATCTTTATTTTTTCACTAAATTTAAAAATGTCTCTATATATTATAACGGCACTATCCTGCCTAACGCAAATTATTTCTTACTTTCGTATTAGCTAAGAAGCTGGAATTTTGCAACCTGATTGTTCATGACTTAAAAATAAAGGAAAAACTTTGGAAACGGGAAGTTTTTTAGTTTATCTGCCCCAAACAAATTTTGAAAATTCGACTAATTCCCATAAGATAAACATTGGAGCATTGTTGCTGCCAGGCACGCTTCTCGAGTGGACTTTCAAATGAAATTAAGCGTTGAAACTCGGCATGTACGCAGTAGAGCACCGTAAATAAATCGTGATTGGGCAGTCCGATTTCGACGAAAATTTAATTATAATGCTCAGCGTGAGTTTCTGCATATGAAAAATGTGCAGTTGTCTAACATAAGTGGATGAGTTCGATGCCAGGATAGTTTCCATTCTCCATTTGATTTACACGTAAATGAGTGTAAGACATATTTCGCTTGCTTTTTAAAATTACTTATAATTGTCCAAGAAATTAGAAACTTAAACTATAGTAGGTACTTGCAAAATTACGCAAATTTATTTTCCTGCAGTAGATTTTCAGATATCATTATAATTGACTCAGAAAACTGTTGAAGACAAAAACTTTAATTTTTTTGTGAATAAATAATTTTGTTGCCAAGAACGATCAAAATTGTTGCCGTACTCATAAAATTATATTGGTCTGTATTGGGAAAACGAAGGATGAGGGGAGTATGTGGAAAAGAAAGAGTGAAAGAGAGAAGGAAGGAAAGAGAAAGAGGAGAAAATTAGTGTAAGCGGAAGTTAGGAAAAGGGGGAGGTTTGGTGGGAGGGATATAGATGCGTCTTTATTTGGGCGAGATTGTGACTAAACAGTCTCTTCTTCCATCTAACTCAGTGATCTTCAACGTGGGCGATAGCGCCCACCAATGGGCATTTTAGGGTTTTTGGTGGGCGTTAAAGAACTCACCAAATGCTATTCCATTTTTTTCACTGAAAAATAAAATTCTCTAAGCAAGTTTAACGATACGCACACATATCCTCAAACGAGACAATGTACAACTTAACTTTTAGTTCAGAATGGCGACATTGGATCGCTGGTAGTACCACTTTACTATGTCTGCTATCTAGCAGCCAGTTGGCAGACAGAATTTAGCAGGTGTGTACTTTGTGGACGCTTTAAACTTGTTGTCTTGCATTAATTGTGTGTGTTCGTACCAAGATAACGTTTGTTGAATTCGTGTGAAACTCCTTCACAGGTCTTTAAGCTGTTTAATTACTTTTTGTGATACTGAGATTGCCCCAATTTAAAGACTATGGCTCCAAAGAAAAAGTGCTATCGTCAGTAATCATTAGACTACTTGGTATTTGGGTTCATGGAGTCCCCTAATAACTTTTGCCAATGTGTTTACTGTTCCAACAAACATTTTCAAATGAAGCAATGAAACCTTCACGGCTTCGCGTTCATCTTAATGCAAAACATCCAGACGAAAAGGGTAAGCCATTGGAATATTTTATTTTTCTAAACGCTCAACTATACCTACAATATTTTCTAAAAAGCAATTAAAAAGGTAAAGATGGACTTGTTGCGTCTAACCGCATACCTGAGCTAATTGCTAAGAGTGGTAAACCACATAACGTCGGTGAAACGTTAATAATGCCATCTTATCACCACGGTAATGCATCACGATCCAACAGATATTTTGAAAATCATGCCAATTAGTGATACAACAGTACAAAGGCGCATCGATGAAATGGCAGATGATGTCGAGGAACAGCTAACAAAACTGTTGCAAACAAGACAATTTTCCTTGCAGTCGGATGAGTCCTCAATTATGGACAACATTGCTGTGCTTATGGCATATGTAAAATATTTCGATGATAATTTTATATTGAGAGAAGATATGTTGTTTGCAGAAAAACGTATTACCGACACGAAAGGGGAATCGATTTTTTCGACCTTAAAGGCATATTTTGAAAAATACGATATTCCATTGACTGATGGAGCTTCAGCTATGGTAGGTCGCTATCGAGGATTTATTGCATTTTAAATAAAGAAGTACTCAAAGTTTTCAGCATTCATTGTATAATTCGCCGACAAAGCCAAAAGCTTAAGCCCAAGCTTACATGCTTCACTCAAAATTGCGATAAATGCAATAAATACGATTAAATCCAATTTCATGAATGATTGAATTTTTCACATGCTAAACCAAGATAATGATGAGCAGTTTGTTAGCTTGTTACTACATATCGCAGTTCGTTGGTGCTCGAAAGGAAATTGTTTAACACGTTTGGTGGAATCATACGATAGCGTGTTGTTATTTTACATTAATGAAAACAAAATTTACATTTGCAATGATTTAAAGTCGGTGAAAAAGGATGCTTATTACTTGACTGGAATATTTAAAAAATTCAATAAAGTTAACTTACGACTTCAAGGAAAGCAAGTTACGCTCATTGACTGCAAAAATGTTATTTCGGTATTCATTGACAAATTTGATTTATTCAAACAGAACATTCTGCAAAAAGAATTTTTCCAGTTTTTGGAACTATGCACTATGAAAGATCTTACAGTTGAAGACATGGACAAGTTTGCAGATCACCTTTATGCCCTTAGAATTGATATGATGAGTCGTTTTCGCGAGGTAATAGACATAAATTTGGACGCATGGATGGTGACTCCATTCATCACAAATGCGACTGATGTGAATGTTGAATACCAAGAGGAGATAATAGAATTATTTCATGATGAGGAGTGTAAAGACAATTTCAACAAAGGTGGATATGTGCAACTTTGCCAGAACGAGAAAATGCCCTCTCTGTATTCACCCTTGTGGAAGAAAGTATCGTTTTTCTTGTTAGCTTTCCCAACCTCATATCCAGTCGAGAAGGGATTCATTGCAGTCAACAATTTCCTGTCCAAAAAAAATCGCTTACAAGTAACAGAAAGAGGAGCTCTTCGAACGACCCTTACAGACTTGAAGCCTGACATTGATTCCCAGGTTTGTAGGCACCTAGCACAAAGTAAGCATTGAAATGTGTCAAATGTTTATTTTAATATTTGTTTTGGGGTTAATAAACATGGTTAAATTAGATGTATTTTTAAAAATTTTGTTTTATCAAAACTTTTATTGTTAGATTGATACGGAAAGTGGGCGCTGAACTTATTTCAAATGGCAAAATATAGTAAAAGTGGGCAGTGAATCAAAAAAGGTGATCTAACCCATATACATATAGGGAAGTAGAGAGGTAGGGGAGAGGAAGAGATATGGAGGGAGGGTGTAAGAGAGGGCGGAGAATGGGAGGAAGGGTGAGAGAGGCCCAAAAATAGGGCTAAATATAATTGTCTACCGTAAATATACGCCGAAAGGAGGAGTTTCAGGATTGCACACGGGCAGCAAACGAATTCGCCTCGCAGAGCGAGACACGGGGTTGATGCGCGTAAGGGCGAAGCTCCTGGTACCGAAATTTTGGCATCTCTATTAATAAAACCTTAGTCTGTGCCTAACGCTGACGTCATCAATGGCACTTTTAACGCGTTTTTCACACTTTCCGATTAGGTGGAAGGTTGAAAATTCGCAGGAATGTTTTATTCGGATATAAAAATTAAATTACGAAAAAAATACGAAAAAAGATCCGAGTTCGACTCCAGAGAGGTGATATTCATTTCCCATAAGATAACACGTAAAAAGCGACTTTTTAAAGTGCAGGTTTTTATTCTTTTGGAAATTTAAATTAGAAAAAATTAACGTACGATCTTCGAATTTAAAGTATGTTTTAGAAAAATTAATTGTTTCTTATTCTATTCATCTTTTTCCGCCTTCCATTCGATATCTCTCATATTAAACATTGTGAATCAATTGTTGTCTCAACCCGCATACGTGTAGTATGTACGAGTGCATAGATTGCCTTAAATTATCGTATGATTTTTCGCGAAATTACGTATTCCTAACGGGTCTGGGATTTAGTTTGGATTATTTTTCTTATCTAAACGACTATATAGATGTAGATTAAGAGAGAGGGGGATGTGGGGAGGGGGATAGGAAGGAGGGGATATAGAATGGAAGATACATAGAGAGTAAGGGAGGTATAGAATTAAAAAAGGACGGGGGGAAAGAGATAAAGGAGACGGAGAAAAAAGAGGGAGAGCTATGGATTGGGACAGGAGGGAATGAGAAAGGGAAGAGGTGGGAGAAAAGAGAGTCAGTGAGAGGGAGGGAGAGAGAGATAGAGAGGGAAGGAAAGAGAGAGGAAGGGAGGGAAACAGAGGGAGGGAGAGAGGAACGGCGAGAGGGAGGGAGGGAGGGAATTTTATTATTTATTTATTAATATTACTTCATTTTTGACAAGGGGCCCATCATTGGTGAAAGCAAGGATGAGAATGAAATTCTCCCGAATTTTATACTGACTCTTGCTCAATAATTACACCTGTTATTATTCATTTCTAAGATCCCCGTTGAATTTTAATGGGCAATTACAGTAGAAAAATAAACTAATTTTGTGATTATCCATAATAATGAGTTACGATTACTTAAGATGTCTGGTTTCAGTAGAATCATCAGTCTTACTAGGGGTTTTTCAATCAACTGATACTCGCCATATGACGGGCAATACACTAGTAAGAAACTAAATTCATAGAATTAACTGAAATAGATTCTTACTGGTGTCATTCTTCATATGTTGTGTCTATTCCTCTGGGACACTAGACAGAATTAATAAACAGAAGTCAGAGGTGATCATAAAGAGTGAAGCCTACCGGAGATCCTTAAGGGTAACTCTCCCAAGCTCGTGTCGTTTATCTATTCAATACAATCAGTATTATCGCAGATTCATTTTCTATTCACAATAAAAACCCACTTTTAAAGCTTTCGTAACAATGTCAACGTGCTCTTACAAAATGTCGCAAATCGTGACGGATCGCATTAACGTACATTTATGTATGAGGTCGATGTTTCCTTCTTAACGATGACTGAGATAAGCCAATAAAACTCTTCAATAGTTAATCCCAATATCGCTTCCCTTCCGGAATTCTCTCTGCTAATCCGTAACACAGTATATACTCTTCCAGTTCTTTCTCTTGACTCCAGTTTTTCTTCCCGTTTCCTTTTTTTTCTCTCCATTTATCTTCCGCCTTTCTTCACATATTTTTTATGGAATCGGTGGTTGAGTAGTAGAATGCTCGCCTGCCACGCGGGCGACTAGGGTGTGATTCCTAGCTTAGACAGTATCTATTGTTGGAGCAAAAATGCGTACGTTACTTTAGGAAGGAATTTTTAGCAATGATTTTCCGCTATCTCCCTCTCTCCATTGCTGTCATCCTGCTGCGTGATTTCTTTTCGGTGGTAATCATGTCTAATTACGCACTCCGTTTTCATTCCACAAACCTCAGACTAATGGTATTATATTTTTTATCGTGGTTTCTAAGACAACTAACGTATAGCGTTTGTTTTTCCCTTTCATTAAATCATTTAAAGAGTTATGGCATTATTTTGCCAAATAAAGGTGGTTTGGAATTAAACAATGTTAAACGTCATGCTAATACAATGCAAGAGGCGAATAGTACGAGAGGATGAACGGAAGATCGCTAAATTGAAATCACAAGTGCGTACTGTCATCGGTTTCGTTAATTTGCTGGATTTGTAGATAAATAAGAGAGTATGATTTTTAATGAAAAATATGAGAATCCAACGTTTTTCTTTGTCTGTACGTGGGTGATATGACGTTGGTCTGCAAATGGAGAGGAATAAAAAATCAGATAAGGTAAAAACATCAATGAGAAGTGAGGGAGACAGCGGAGTGATCGAGTCCCGGCTGAATGGATATGGACGGAGTAAGTGGAGTCATTAAAGAAATGCCATCATGTCGATAAGCACGGGTTTTATGATTTTGAGTGTATAAAACAAATAATGCAGCTATTAGCCGATTTTTTTATTCCACCCACAATTTACTCGTTAAAATAGCAGCTTAAGTAAACTGCATGTCTAAGTGTACAGTTTCCAAAGGCGTTCTTTACGATTTATGTCATCATGTCAAAACATTTTAATATTAATGGTTTAGTCCAAGCGCTGCAACACGATATATCAGAAGTGACAGCAAGAAATATTGAGTTCGTGATTTGTCGATTTATTTTATAATCAACCGTGATTAACAAAACAATCCATTATTAATGAAAACGTACCTTACCTGAAAAGAGCAGTAGAAATCTTTACATTCACGCTCATTCCTTTGTTGTAAATTATCCATTTCTTTTCACTTACTAAGTTTATACGTAAAGAAAATAAACCTACCTATTTTCATTCTTATTTAATTTCCCCATCGCGAATAATCCATTTCTTTTCATCTACTCAATTCTGTAGTCGAATGAAAGGGAATTAAATGTATTTATAGTAGATCTCTTCAGTTGCTACGAATATTGCCTTCGTTGCAACAATTAAAAAACCATGCAAAGAAATTTCTAAGTTCAAAATCTATTACGACTTTCCTGTTTTATTTTCTTGATAACGGTTATCCCTTCGATAAAAATTTATTTAACAAAACATATTCTACGTATTTGACTAGTTCTATAAATTTTGTTTGAAGAGTTTTTATATCGTATATTAAGTATTACTTTACGAGATACGACTGATAGTTTATTTTTGTCACCTGTAAAGTGGTTCTCCTGATTAGACTATGTAAACCGTTTATATCATTTTCTTATTTTCTTTGCCCTTAAGTCCTGAATATCAAATTTCAGCCCAGTGGTTTCGAAGATGAAATATACGGACGGACCAGACGTGCCCATAAGGCGTTCCGCTACTATCGCTTCGCTGATGAATGACGCCCAATAAATGAGGGATACAAAAACGTTGAAAATAATATTATTCCTAAAATTTTTATTTTTAGAAGACTCAAAACTTAAGCAGTAATTCTTTGAGAATCCGATGCACCAAGAAAATCAGCTCGAGAGTGTATCATTTTCTTACTGTTGACGTCGCCAAACTCACTATCATTAAGGTACCATTACGCACGGCATTTGAAAAAAATAGAATCGAATTGTTAATTTCATATCGATGAGTTGAAATATAAATGACCTTTAATGAAGTTCACGATATTTTAAGCGTCACTGTATAAAACTAAACAAAGTGGACCATATCACTATAAACCCTTCGAGTCATACCGTGGCGGTTCTTAATTACTTTCAAATTAGTTTCTCGATGGAAACGAAAAGGATTGTACATGTCATCCTTTTGTAAAGGCCGTGCTAATCTTCTCTGTATCATTCCGATTTTGGCACAGGTGCCGCCGAAGCGTTCGGTTTGGAATAAAAGGAAATGTAAATAACAATACATCCAATGGTTTGAATCGAATTCTGGAGCTAATGAACATCATGATGGAATTCTCCGCGTAAATTACGATGGTATCAATATGTTTTAGATTAAGTAAGAAATATTAATACAGCGCCATCTGATGTAAAAGGGATAATAAGCGTTCCTAATCGGATTAAAACGCAAGAATTAAATCCAAAATATCGATTCGACTGGATAATTTTGCGACAACCGTCCGCAAATGGGAATTAATTCTCAATTGGAACTTAAACTAGCACTTCACCTTTAAATTTTCACGCCCGTTGACCCATCAACACATTTCATAGATCACAGAGGTGGCCGCAATATTTTTGTCGCGTAAATTCCTACCACGTTCGTCGGCAATCCGCATTTTACACGGTCACCTAGGCAAAGCAGATAATTGAACTCTCTTTTCGAGGACGATGGGCTTATTTTGCGTACGCGTTCGATCCGGCCATTTGCTCCCAGGTGACAGAAGAAGAAAAATAAAGAATTACAGAAGGGCTGCAAAGAGCGGTGGGTGAAAGAGCTTTTTATTTCTCAGTGATAAATAAAGGCGGCTGTTAATTTTTTTCTCCTCGAACGTAAAGCGAAAACTACGACGCGTTTCGTTTCGCTGTTTTTTTTCTTCTTTCGTTTTTGCTTGAATTTTCCGTCATCCTCGGAGGGACGCGATCATGTAGTCCGTGTTTGCGTGTCACTTCGCCTGGAGTTTCATCAGTCATACCGCTGAAGCAGAGAGACATTCGATGCTCGGGACGGACGCTCATCCGTGCTCAAACCGTCAACAAAATGCGTACATGTCGCGCACTGCTTGACAGCTCGGAAATTCCGCAAATGTCACGTCAGCTAATAACGATTTTAACGCCACGAAGCTCTCGTAACGACTTTTTTTTATCGCGGGCAATAATCGATTTTAATTTACGTAGAATAATATCAACGACAGTATCACGCACTCGATGCCTAAGCAGCCTGGGCGGTTGCCAAGACCGACAGCCTCGAAAATACACCGAAATTAGGTCTATAAAAAGCCACCTTTCTTTAAATTTCCCTTGAATAATGAAATGAAATTTATAGTTTCACCCAATTTTTTCTAACAGAATCAAAGAGGACATTTCAGAACGAAGTAATCTTTTTGTAACGGGATGAGGATGGGATATCTAAATTGTCGTCTAAGGCCTGTACTCTTCCTGAATTTGGCTCTAATTATACTGTAAACAATCGACAAGTTCGCAAAACGCGCTGGCGGGACCGAATAAATTGCAAGACACATTATTAAAAATATCAATTCTGTCCACCTCTTGCAATATCTGACCCGCAAACATACCGATATTGTGTTAAGTTAAGGTAGAGATTCTTTATAAGGTTTAATTCTTAAAGCTCTATATTATCTGCATAAATTATAATTAAATTTAACATTTTGGTATAAGCGCTAAAAATATTGAGATTATTTTAAAGGAAAACAACAATATCATTGAAAAAACCTTGGATTATGACAATATACTTCAACACATTTTAAGCCGACATGAGAAATTAAAGGTTGGTTATATTAAAGATAAGGTGCCAAAACAATAAGGTTATAAATCAATCAAATTGAACGAAAACAATTCTGGTTTTATGTTTGCATATGAATTGACATGTCGTTAGGTAACAGTTCGGACGGACGTTCTTTGTTGATATTCTGTATCATGTCACTCATTATTTTTACACATCCACGAGCGCACTCCTATGTGTGAGTGTTATAGTTGAGCCGGCCAGAGTTGGCGCTTAGCTGCTTGGAAGCAGACAAATTCCAACTCTGGGGGGAGAGAGCTTTAGCCAATGAGACAGCGTAAAGACCGAGCCGTTACCATGGCAACGGTGCGCCGTTGTCATTTTCTCTCAACCCTCCAGTTTCGCTAGTTCCACACGCGTAATGAACGGTGACTCAGCAGGTTGGGGTAAACCGATGGTCGTAACAGCATTTGGCATCATCACCTTCCCATCGGTGGGTAGGCAAACAGCTCTTCAAATGCCAACTCTGGACGGCTTTATTATAGTGTGCATGATGATATCATATTGTTTACAGGAAGATTCCAAAGAAGAACTGAGAAACCGGAGAGAACAAGCCTAAAAGCTGGGTTTCAAATGAATCTTAATAAATCAAACGCGTTCACAAATCCTAAGACTACGACTATCAATGGAAGCAGAGCTAATGGAAGTAAAAAGCTACGATTATTTGTGCCACTTCATCGCTACGGATAAATAACTGTTTGTTTGCTTGCGTGTGTGTATTTCTGGCTAATCAACCTCTTGGATTATTAAAGCCATAGCTCCTTCCACACCAGACGCGCACACATGCGAGGATGGAGACCTGGTGGCAGCATTAGTCTACTCTTTACGGAGAGCACCAAGGGGGCCAACTGCTTAGCTTCCCTTCCGAAGGACGGAGCGCTGACTTGCGCGGTCTCCTCAAAGCTCACAAGTAGGGGACGGGAGATTCCAGATTGAAAAATCCTACCTCTGCCGAGATCAAACCAGGAATCGCTGCGTAGAAAGCCAACGCTCTAACCATTGCGCCACCGCCACCCCCAAGGTTAAATAACTTTTTGGAGAAGTCAACAGGAGAGTTAAGATGACATGCAGTAAATTCGAACGGAATTCAAAAATTCAAATTTTAAAAACCAAAGAGAACATTGTATGACCAATGCGTTTTGCTCTTCTGACCTATAGCTTGCGCGCTCTAAATTGGTAGCCGGAGACGAGTGAGAGGGAAAGGGAAGGAATGGGAAGGAGAGAGTTTAAGGGAGAGCCATTGTCAGAGCCTATGCGCAGTAACACAAATTTGGTTCGCACAAGTCTAAATTCGCGCATCAAATGTCCACAACTATACACCACCTCCCCTATAGGCGGTCCCGTCTCGAGGATGGACTCGTCGTACAGTAAATGCGCTTACTGAGCACCGCCAAGTTTAGCTATACCAATGTGAAACATGGGCTATGGAAGCCAGAATACTCCAGATCCTCCAAACACAGAGGATCTGGATATATGTAACCTAGGAGTCTAGGGATCACCCGAGGAAGCCGTAAAAAACGAATGGGTAATTTGGAAGATAAAGATACTAAAGTGGCAGCGGGCGGGTCATATTGCGACATGAAACGATCAGCGTTATCGAATGGATTCCAATAAATATCAAGAGGCCAAAAGACAAATGAGACAGAGAGATTGTGAAGTTCTTTTGACCAGCTTAGTGGGAGGCAGGTGATACAGAAAAATGGAGTGTGTATATACCTACATTCGAACGGAAAACTAAATTGATCACGCGTATCTGCGTGGGAAAAATTACTTTTGTACTGGACTATACCGAATCCAACAATAGTCGGTGCGATGGTAACACTCGTGTTATAAAACTTCAAAAACGCCGGTATTTACGCGGAATTTGAAGAAATACGATCGATAAGCAACATTCTACGATATAAATTAAAATTTTCATTAATTTCTTCAGAGAATAGTGCAGATCCCGCTCCGAGATTACTATTCTAAGATATTTTAATGTGCAATAAAAAATTAACCCGCACGTTGGATATCGAATTGCCAATCAAACGGCAAGGATAGTAATCGAACCTGGGATTTTCAATTTTTGCAATGGACACTATCCTCGCGATCTCGGATCCAGTAGCAAGAGATTTCCACCAATTGTCATGGAAATCGGTCCATTGGTTCAAAAAGTTAATAGGGAAGAACAGACAGACACGACGAAACTAGAAGCCTATTTCCATTCTGGAAAGTAGGCTAAAAAATAGGTTTTTAAATTCTTTAGGTGGAAATTTCTATACAAGCGTAGAATTTAACACTTTTATTACATTAAATTATAAGTTCATTTTAATTACCGAAATTAGATTTATTAAATTTAGTTCCTATGTATTGCCAATTTTATAATTGTGGGATGTATACGAATTATTTGAATGCAGAGTATTATTGAATATCACAATAATATGTATATTCTTCTGCAATATTCATTAAGATCAACACAGAAATGAATAGAAGCTATTAACAAGAAATATGGTCGGCCAATATAATTTGATGCAATCTTATTTTAACTTTGACATTGTCATTTTTAACGTTACTTAGCAATGCAATAGTCTAATAATATTTTTCCATATCTTCCATAAATCATATCAGGTGACATTACGCTACTAATTATTTGTTACAGGACATTTACATGTGATTTTTCTTAAAGGCAAAAAATACAATTGAAAATATGAAATGATGCACTTTTAATAATTAGTTTCTAGTTACTGTGGAACATAGAAATAAATAACATCAACAATGTTTTACGTCAAAAATTTTTATTGCAACAATTTCTTACATTTCATTGCCCCTTGAATAAAACTGATTTATTATAGCTTTATGTAGTAAGGTGACCAGATTTTTATCACGTGAAAAGAGGATAATTTAGTGTTAAAAATTGTTGCTAGAAATTCACAGGCAAAGCATAAGACGTTATGTAAGTTTTATAAAATAATAACTTCATAAATAAACGACTCGACATCTTCAATAATAAATACATTTCCAAGTACTCATCTGGGTAGCACGTGGGTTTTGTTTTTTTTTCACATTAACAAATGCGTTTAAAAGAGCCGGAAACATATTAATTAAATTATGATACACTTAAAGTATTTTTTAAATTCGGTAAATTATATGAACAACAAAAAGCAACCATATTGCGTAATATGGAGTGCTTAAATAGCTCAGTAAATGAAAAACTCAACACCAAAACTCAACCACAACGTACGGGATGCTTCGGCAGCGTGCCTCAAGCCACGTGGTCACCGGTTTCCAATGTTGGGCCCATGCGCAATAGACCAAAATCGCTCTATCTATATCCTTACTCTATGGTTACGATACACAAGGAACGTGTGGCGCTGTGGTGATGCGGTAGAGAGAGAGAAATAGAGGGAGAAAAAGAGAGAGCTGACTGGGACTGCAGCGCCTATCGCGGACCCCTTAGCATAGTGAACTACGTGTAAAAGCTGGGAATCTATTCTCCCATAAGAGTTTCATACCCCTGTTTTTTAACACCGTATTTTTTTTATTTTGGCAAACTTATTGTAATAAATTTAGGCAGAAAAAATTGATTTCATAAATGTGAAACAACAAATCTGCGGCAGAACGAATTAAAATAATTGTTTTACATTATAAAAATCGTAATTTGGAGTAATAGGTGGTATTGCGAAGAATGTTGATTATTTATTTAAATTTGTAAATAATCAACCAGCACAATACTTCGTTTTGATATTTGTGACCTATTTTTAATAAAAATTAAAAAATAACACGATAATAAACAATACTACTTTTAAATATTTGGTTTTTAATTTTAGAGATTATCAAAATTGTATTGGAATATAATATGCGTAATTTTTAGCCTACTTTCAAAAAAATGGAAAGTAGTCTTATGAGATCGCCTCGGTGTCCGTGTGTGTATGTGTCCGTGTGTGTGTGTGGGTCCGTGTGTGCGTACCCGTATGTGTATCCATGTGTGTGTGTCCGTGTGTGTCCGTTTGTGTGTGTGTCTGCGCGCGTCCGTGTGTCTGTCCGTGTGTGTGTGCCCCCTAACATCTTCATGAATGAACTAATTTCAACTAAATTTGACACAGAATCTTCACATAAATTAATAACCAAAATGGCATATTTGGACTGGATCGACTAAGCAGGGGTGCCAAAATTGCAAAGTTAAACTTTTCGGTAATTATGAATTTGGGAGGAATTGGCCCAACCGATTTTCACGAAATTTTGGGAATCATAAAATAACAAAATGGAGATATTTAGAATAGGTATAGAAAGCAGGACTGCCACAATATAAGGGATAAAAAAATATTTTACACGTATTTATATTGAACTGTTCAAATCAATGTTAACCAAATTTAATACTTATAACACACACACACCCACACCCACACCCACACACATATATATGTATATATGTATATATGTATATATATATATATATATATATATATATATATATATATATATATATATATATATATATATAACCATATTAGCACATTTCAACTGGATCAGCCAACCAGGGGTGCCACAATTACAAATTAAACTTAGTAAACTCAGTAATTAAGGATTGTGAAGGAATTGGCTTAACAGATTTCAATTAAATTTTGTATATAAGATTTGTAAGACTCACAATGATGAAATCGAGATGTTTAAAGTGGGGGTAAAGAGCAAAACTACCATAATAAAAAGTTAAATAATAGTTTTTACGCGTATTTCTAGAGAACTGACCCAATGGATTTTAACCCAATATAGTATATTTAATCTTCATATAAATAAATAACCGAAATGTCATATTTCAACCGAGTCGACTAAACAGGGTTACCATAATATCAAGGTTAGAATTTTTCTGAACGGATTTCAAAGAAATTTCGATTGTGGGGTGAGTATATAATGGCAAAACGAGATGAATATGTTTAGAATGGAACAAAAAAGCAAGACTACCACAATATGAGGAAAAATAATTTTCTGATTTCAAAGCAAATACATTATTATACGATTATACTGCGGAGAATTTGACGAAAAGCACTTATGTACTATGGGAATCCCGTGTACACCCCTACATGTGACATATTAAAATTGTATTGAAAGGAAAGTAGGCGGATTAGTTCTTTCCAGAACTACTTGTTAACAATAACTTGTTTATTAATACCAGGGTGGCATTGCAAACTATATAGAATATTAATTCAATATTGCATAATATGCACCCAAATATTTTAGCTATTTTTATGTTAATGCTCAATTCTGGATATAAATCTTATAAATTAATAAGATTTATGAAATGTATCAAAAATAATATCTGTATTTACAAAATAATACGAATTATGAGATTGCTATTGTAGATTCCGTCCCTTCGAGATTGTGTCCTTTCGAAATAGTAGGTTTCGAGATTTTGTTCATAACTCCAAAATGTGTTTCTCTGATATCCCAGCGAATCTCCTATTGGTACGGGTTCATTGGGCTTCCTTACTTCAACAACTTGTTGCCATGACATACCCTATTTACTTTTTCTCTTTCATAAGTATATATACATGTGTGTGTGTATACACACACATATACATATACATACTGATATAAATGAATTTTTAAAGTTAAACAAAACAAGGTGTTAATAAGGATAATAGAGACATTAGCTTAATTGCGTGGACGACCTTGGAGATAAGAGAAATGGGGAACTAAGTTTACGAGCTCGTCGGCCCCCGCTAGCTAAAAAAAGCCGGAACCTTTCCATCGTTGATCCTTTCCTTATCCTTACAAAGTCCTATCCTTCCTTCCCCTAAATTTATCAATCCACTATCTGTGCGTGACGCCCTCTAGTTCACATTCTCAGTCCCTTGCCTTCGAGACCTAGAAAAAGATGTCCCTTCACCCTCTCACGGCCCTAAACTTCCAAATTGACTCCCACTTTCAGGGCCGACGCGGGCGGCTGTTTGGGGCGCCAAAGTCTCGAGGGCGCTATCCCGACCGACCAGCTCTCTATATATTACCTGTAAGTGAACAAATTTTGGATACCATTTATATCACGGAAGATGTTGGTATCTTAATGGTATTCCTTTTATTCTTTAATTGTGAATAATATTTACGGAGCATTGAATAAATTAACATGTACTTTGCAAATATCTTGATAAAAATTTATTGAAAATACCTCGGTCTGCTCCTGTCCACGCTAACCTCTCTATGGATTCATCAACTCACGCTATTCGAAGTAACCGTCTAATACTTCATTAATATTAATAAAACAAACATAAATTAATAATTTCTTAAAATCTCTTACTGAAAAATGATTTTTAAGTAGTTTCCTTAGAGCTAAGGCACATTTTGAGATAACCGAGCTAGGCGTCGGCAAAAATGTTAACGCCCCATTACCAGCCTGAGTCTACCCGAATCTTTTCTTCTATATTAATGGAAAACCCGATATGATCTCATATCAGCAGCCAGACCAAGCGCTAAGAGTACAGCAGGAAATTTGTCGCCCTGTCCATTGAATATAACATTGTAAAGAATAAAATTCCCTGTTTCCTATTAGATCTTTTAGCTAATATAATCTACAACTTTATGAAACAACTAATTAAAATACCTCGTAAAAATAATAATTTTAATGGATTAGCCCAAGAGACATCAAACTTCTTAGTTAAACAGCAACATTAGATTTTATATACCATTGTGCGGGTCAAATACGGCTATTTAAATGACTGATCGGGCAGTGTGTAAATTTTAGAGAGGTAGCTTTGAGATTTTTAAAATTTTTTAATGCGTCATACAATTATACCAAAAGTATATTGGATCCATGTACTCAAAAAATATCCTTTAGATTTCATAAATGATACATAATGACACCAGCTGCTGGCAAATATACGAATATACATGCTTTAGAAGTTGAGATGAGAAGTGACGGATGAATTTACTGCACCGGGTGTATGTAGCTCGCGGGCCGTAGTTTGAAGACCTCTGAACTAGGTGAGTAACTGAAATGCACAACTTTTTGATAAACTAAGCATCGGAGTACTAAATTTTTTTAAATATATTCAAAAATTTTCTCTCATATAGCGCGAGCATGAGTTATTTGCGGTAAAATTTTATTGTTATATGGATTTGAATAAACTCAAATAAAAGATTCCATTGTATCTTTTCGGTGAGCATTATTTCTTATCATGGTTGCCTAATAAACGTTACTCAAGTCTATGAATATTACAATATAAGAACCCTTAAATTCTAAGCCAAATATCCGTAAGATGTGCAATGGCGCTGGGATCTTTTAAAATTGGATTAATTATTTTACTTTTAATATTTTTAGAAAAATTCTTTCTGTTACATTTTATTCACAGTTGCTTCAATCCTTCTAATAACATTCAAGTTGAACGAAACATTTCATGGTTTCTAAGACTTTTGAAGACCGTCCTTAAACCGTGATAAAGTGAAATTAATGGCCGTGCAGTTCAATGTAGTTCTATAAACGAAAAAATTGCCAAATCAAAAACGTGTAAAGCGAGGACAAAAGGTAACTGAAGCTGAGTTCTGTATTCGCATATGCCAGACGAAATTCAACAGCGAACTGCAGACAGTAAACGGCAACGACAAGGAATAATGATTTCTCTTAAAAAAAGAAGTCCAGAAACAATTGAACTTATTACGGGCACTTTACTCCCTGGCGGAGATGAACTTGGGCTTTTACGTCGCGCACCACCCTCTGCTGAACCAATTACCGCGCGGTCCGGCGATTACCAATTCACAAAGACATTTGCGATCAAAGATTTAATACTCCCCACGTAGGTTTCCCGGAAACACAACTGCCTTCCAAACGTGACAAGTGCGCTGCCCACACTCAATGAAATCTTATCTCCGAAGCTGCTTGATCCGACCCAAATCTCGTTTCTCTATCTCCATCTCTCCCTTTTTCCTCAATATCTCTCTCCCTCCCCCCGTCCCCCCTTCTCTCTCCCCCTTCTCTCTCCCCCTTCTCTCTCCCCCTTCCCTCTCCCCCTCTCCCTCTCTCCCCCTCTCTCCCCTATCTCCTCTCTCTCTCCCTCTCTCTCTCCCCCTCTCTCTCCCCCTCTCTCTCTCCCTTTCTCTCTCACTCTCACTCACTCTCCCTCCCTCCCTCTCCATCCCTCTCCCTGCCTCTCCCTCTCTCTCTCGCTAACTTTCTCTCTACATTCTTCTCTCTCGCTATACTCTCTCCCTCCACTACACCCTCTTATTTTTCCTCTCTCCCTCCACTCACTCCATTTGCCACCACTACCGCCCTCCATCGCGTTTCCACTTCGCCTTTCATTAATTCCTCAGTCCATTTCTCTCCTTCATCCCTCCACCCTCCAGCATTATCCTCATATAATCTCCTTTTCGGATACACTATCCACGTCTTCTCCCTCTTTCACTTGGGGAAGAAAAAAAAACAATTTTATTTCTTAAATCCTTATTAAGTCCATTTACCAAAAGGCTAATTTCTATGACTTTTCAGAAGCTTTCTTTTACTCTGGCTAACTCTTTCTCAGCAAACCATTTATGCTCTACTTGTTTCTTATTGTTGAACTATCTTTTCATTCATCGTATTCTCTATTTCAGTGGTCCCTACATTGTTTGTAGGCACGACAACCTCACCTACAGTCAAGGTTATGTATTTTTTTCATGAAAAATATATATATATATATACCTATATTTTTACAACAACTTTTGAGCACATTGCCTTAGAGTTTATTATTTTTTTCAAAAATATTTATTTGGCGCCATAAAAAACAGATAAAGAACCACATCTGAGAAACCCTTTTCCATCCTTTTGATTGCTTCTTTGTGTTCTTAATCACTATTCCCAGCCTTTCTGCTTATCTGTAATCTATAAACATTATAGTTTTTCCTTAACTGTCTTCTCTTTAACCTCATTATCTCACTGATTCAATACATCCCAACTGACACATCTACCTTTAACAGTATACACATCTTATCTTCTTTCCATTTCCCACCTATGGTATGTATCTTTTCTTAATATCCTTCATACACATCATCTACACCTACTATTTATCTTTGTACTCTAATTTTAATATTTATACTCTACTCACAGTATTTGTTTCCCGATTTTTTCAGATGTTACAGCCTCGTCTCCCTAGCCCAAACAGATAAATTTGGTATTTCCAATAGCCATAAAATTTTAAGTGAGCCAGATGCGAAATTCGGCTTCAAAGCTTCGCATCGCTTTTTCTCTCCCCCTCTTTCCATTCTCATTTCCTCTTTCCTTCTTTCCATCATTCATTCCTTCTCTTTTGGTCCCTTTCCTATTATCCTCACTCTTCCCAAACATCTCTTCCCTTTCCATTCCGTTTTACCCTTCTCTTCCATCAATCCTGCCACATCTCTCTCAAGACCTTTACCCATCATTTCTTCCATAATCCCGCATCCTATTTTCCTTTTCTTTTTAACACTTTACTCGTAAAATTCCAAAACGTGCTATATACCCACTCTTTTCACTCCCTCACTCTCTTTTTCTTCTCACGTTTTTCGTTCGCAGTCCACCTACCTGGTGCTTTCTTTTCTTCCCCTCTCCTTCTCCCCTTCCCACATCAGCCAATCCTACTCTCTCTTTCTCTCTCTCTCTCTCTCTCTCTCTGGCGTCATGCAATAATCCCCCTTTAAATCCCTCCATACGAGGCGTTCCCACTCTCCCATCCCATTTTCTCTCCTCGTTCCCTATTACTTTCACCCTTCGGTCCAGGGTATTCGCCAGGGAATAGAATTGATCCGATTCTCGCCAAAGTCACCGCCCACGATCAATCCCTGCCTCGAAACCGGGTGCAAAATATCTAGTTTTTTCTCATAGCCCCACGACCCATGTACCCTGGCTCGTTTCGGACACACCAGCTCGAACGCACATTTCCAAACAACGGAATACCCTCATCCTCTCCTGCCTCTTGGACATGCTTGTATTTCTACTCAACTTCTTGAACTATCTACATTCTCTCCCCTACCTCCCCCTCTCTCTTCCACACCCCCGCATTTCTCTCCATCTCAATTCAATCTCTCTCTCCCTTCATCTTTAGGGTTAAATGTAAAAATGGACCTTATGGTCTAAATTTCGCCCGAATAAAGACGATTATCTATCTACCTATCTATCTTTACCTCTATCTCACTTCCTACACCTACCTTCCTTCTACTACCTGCCTTCCTCTCCCTCCCTCCCTCTTTCACTATCTCTTACCCCCTCCCTATACTTACCTCTCATTTTCCTCCTCCTCCTTTTCTCTCCCTCCCTCTTGTCACACTTTGCTACCCTCCCTCCCAACATCCATACACCTCCCTTCACATATCCAACCCTCTCTCTTTCTCGTTCCTCTAAAATTATGCATTTTTCTACTTCTATCCTCTCTTTCTTTTCCCTATTCCACTCTCATTTGATTCCTTTCTACCTTCCAGTCAATTGTCTCTCTTCCTTCTCACACAATATCTCTCCCTCTCTTCCTTTACTCTCCTTCCATAAAACTCCCTCCCCCTCTATCTCTCTCTCTCACCCACAATCTCTCCCTCATTTTGCAGGACCATCACATGTAATATTCCTAAGACCCATCGGTGGACATATACCCTCTCAGATTGCTTCCGCAAGGTTTTCCACATTCTCCAGCCCATCAATTTAGATTGTTTTCAAAATAGACATCCGTTTTCGGTGGAACTGTGGATAAAAAGGTATTTCGAAACTTTTACCTAGATCTGGTCGAAATTGATAACAACATAGCGCTGAAACATTTAAACCGCTGCATTTCTCATCTGTAGTCACTTTCGTAACTTCAATAAATACCTCGTGATTATATTTAATCTAAAGAGAAAATCTTTGGGTGACATTGATTGGATTGGAGTGCTTAAAACATACCTGAAGGAAGAATTACATGTACATATGTGTATTTTATTCTTAATTATCGGAAATCTTGGTGATATGGCATTCTTATGCAATTTTAACTCCAATGATTTATAAAAATCAAGGATAAAATTTAAAAATTGCTTTTTAGGAAATTTAGGTGGTTCAAATCATAGTTACTATGCGTATATATTGAACAATAGATCTACGAGATATAAATACGCTTGAGAAATATAGCCTGTACTATATATAAGTACACACGCTTACTTGTTCATCAAACACTGAGCGACGGTTAGTATGACATTTCAAATAGGATGTTTCATATTTGATCTAGAAGTCGTAAAATCCATAAGATGAATTGTCAATAGGCAATTCATCATAGCAGCAGAATCTCTATAACTATATAGTCTATCAATCGAATCTTTCAAATCTCTTATTTTAACAGAATATTTTACAGAGAGGTTCTCTCTCTGTAGCTGAAGAAGGAGTAGTTCCGAAAGCTTTACGTTTGTGATGTTTCTGTGTTTTTGTGTTATTTTACGTGTGTCGCTTCGACATCCCCGGGGCCTCGCCAACCTGAAGTCGTCTGATTGGTGAGTGCTCACTGGGTTTCCTCATCCCAACACCTTGTTGACATCCATATATTCATTTTACCTTTCCTTTTCCGTAAGTTGTTATATATATATATATATATATATATATATATATATATATATATTCCTAAAACATTTTTGCATGTTATTTATTTTACCTTGCGGTCGTTGTTATTACGCGCTGACCTTGCTATGTAAATTAGAATGAGAACAATAGGATATTCATTGAGCGAAATGCTCTTCCTTCCACCACAACTCACAAAGTACGCTAAATTTTAAATGAGCCTTCTGCAATCTATTTATTTGTTGTTCCGCCTAGCCCTATATTTATTTGACCCGCCTCCATTGCTTTATTCATGGAAACGATTTCAGTTAACGTGGTAAAATCGTGATAGAGGATGAACTTCCGAACTTCCTGAAAGTATGAGTCAAATAAACTAACCTACTATTTAATGGTCCATTTACACTATTGAATGGATTTTTGTCAGTGGTTATTTACCAATGTTCGATTCTAGAACTTTAAAATGTTTTCATTGCTTTTATATTCTTATTAGAAAGCTAATCACAATTTTTGCACGTAATGAACGAATTTACTTAATCCTTTCGTCAAATAAATCTGAAAGAATCTCTTCCTCCAAGGTTCACTAGTAAATTTGAGAGGAATATGGGTAAGGTATTAGTGGCTATGACGACACTCGTTCGTTTGGTATCATAAACGTACTTCTAGTATGCAATTATGAAGAGTTAAATTGCATTATTTTATAAATTCGCAGATAAAATATAGTTAATACAAACAATTATGACTTCTCGGCTGAAAGAAAACGGGATGAAACTTTGAGAAAATACTACCCCCACTGATACAATGAAGATGAGCACTCCAAGTTATGTTAGTTGTACGTAAGTACGTTAGAGTGCGAGAAGCAAGGAAGTGACGTCGTTTTAAATAGATAAGTCATCATCATAGGTAGTCTGCACATAGACAGGTCCGTGAATATTTATGGTTAAACGTGGTTTTCCATATACTCCCATTTTCCGCTGTCCTCTTCATATGTTAATAATCCTCTTTCCCTTTCAAAATGTCTATCAGCTGAATTTTTTTCCTACCTCTTTCCCTTTTTCCGTCCAGTTTTCCTTCTAATATGTCTTTAAATCATACTCTTTCTCCTCAGGTAATGCCCAAACCAGTTTGCCTTCCTCTCTCTCTAATAGTCTGTATAATCAACCACGTATCTCCTACTCTTCATTGCACTTGATCGTTTTTCATCCTTTTTGTTAATTTTATCTTCAGCATTCTCCTCCAAGTCCACATTTCAAAGCTTTCCAAGTATTTGATGTCATTTTTCCTTAAGGTCCATGTTTCTGCCCCGTACAAAGTTATACTACATACATAGCGTTTTATCAACTTCTTGCGGATACCTTCCCTTATATTCCCCGTAAGTAGGTGTTTCTTTCTTCTGAAAGACGCTTTTGCTTTTCCTATTGTAGTCCTGGTCTCATACATTTTGCCTCTCGTGTTATGATACTTCCAAGGTATTTATATTCTGAAACTTGTTCTAATGGCTTTCCCCCAATAGTTATGTTCAGATTCTCTTCTTTACCCGATATTCGAATGACCTTGGATTTTTCAGCATTTATTTCCATATCGTATTCTCTACCTGTTATCACTGATACAATGAAGATGAGCACTCCAAGTTATGTTAGTTGTACGTAAGTACGTTAGAGAGCGAGAAGCAAAGAAGTAACGTCGTTACGACTCATTTTGACTTGAATAGCCTATAGATTTTAAATAAGTCTACGTTTTAAGTATACTAGAACATAATTGGTTATCAGTACCAAAATTACATTGATATTTTACAAACCTATTCGAACTTCAGTATACATTGAGTGAGTGACATCAGGTCCCTGGCGCGGAGTAACAACTCCTAACCCTGTAATTTTATAATTTTTATTGTCTTTTGCCTTTTCCTTCCTTTATTCCCCCTTTTTCATTGTGTCTCTAAATTTTAATTTTACGGTTAAGCAGTTAATTTCTATTTAACATCAATTTCGCCGTAGTCTCTATCTTTACTTATTAATCGGTTGAGGAGTAAGACAGGTCTGCTGCCTTTCACCGACCCTATTCAATATATGTATATTAGGGTGGTTCTTATAATGAGGGAAAACAAACATTTTATTTTGAATATGGGAAGCAGCCTATCTTGTTCCAATATTTAAATAAAAATAGTATTCCCAAACTTTGGTAAATTTTAGATGAAATTTAGAGGTTGCTAACAAAGTTTGAAATATTATGTTGTATTTGTTTTAAACAAAATGCAATACAGTACAAAGCATATAAAATTTAGATGATGATGAACATAACGGTACTGACACAGTGGTATATTAATTGTTTGTGGCAAGTGATCCCTTCGCAAAGTCTGGATATCTCCTCCGATAATCGCTGACAACCTGCAGAAGATATTGCTTTTGCTGTTCACTCTTGGTGTGTAATTGATTGTATTCCTCGATCAGGGCAAATCCGCGTCCTGCTGTATCGTTAATACAATCGATGGACCTGATGCATTTTTCTGTGGCAATGTAGTTCCCATCAGAAGCCCAGAGTTCGTGATCCAATTCTGTGAATTTCGAGTCAAGACCAAGTATGTCGAAAAACCTCAAATTTTTCTCCAAGATGAATTCTAGATCAACAGTCACTCTCTTTGAGTGGTCCTCATTACAATCATTTTGGAGAGCTTGAATCAATTTGGCTATTGTATCTATTGATACTTTTTTATCAAAGAAAGTAAGGACAAGCAGCTCTTCGCTGAGGTACCACAGATGATGAGCAAGCTTCTTCAGAGCAGCGTTGGCAACTATTGAGTTTGTAGTCTTGTACTGTTGGAGGATTTTCAACAGCAACAGGTCATTTAAAGGCGCAGCAGTTGGAAGTGCAGCTTGAAACCACGCCTTCAAATAGAATCTCACAACGAAAATTGCTATGTCCCTTATCCCAGCTTCCTCTTTTGTCTTCAATGGAAACTGTCCTTTGAACATCCACAGTTTGATTGCATAAATGGCTTTGGCCATCCAACGAGCCTTATGCATTGCACGAGGAGCAAGAAATCTAATTTCACGAGATGGTTTACTTGCAAGAAAGGGTATAGAGATTTTCAGGAGTTCTCTGTAATCATCGCGAGGTTGCTGCTGGTTTAGTTGGTCTGTAGAAAAGGTGATTATTAGCACTGGCTGTGAACTCATCATCAAGTGCAGTTCTGTATTCAGACATATCCAGTGACATCCAATGAGCTTGAAATAGCTTGAAGATTAGTATTTCTGGGCTCGCTGATGGACTTACGATGACAGAGAAGACAGCTTCCAGTACCAGGTCCAACATGTGGTGCCTGCAGGGAATGTAGAGAAGGCTCTTGTCTAATTTCGGTTCAATCCAAAGACATGCTCCGTTTTTCTTCCAGTAGTACAGTAGTGTCAAAACATTCCTTTCACTTTCTCTGCTAGATTTCACAGTTCCAAAGTTTCAACAACAGCCTTGCCCATTTCCAATCAAGTTCCAGCCTCAATTTTTGGAACACCGAGCAGTTGTTCTACTCCAGCACCTGTGACTAAAATAGAAAGACGATCAACTACTTCCTTTCCAGTAAGATCTGGCAGCAGTTTGTCATCCCAATGCACAACTAGCGGAACTGTTGGATTAAATTGGGAGATTATTTGTTTAGCTGTTGCTTCTCTTTGCTGAATGTGACTTACACGAATTGAGGAACGATTTATGATTGTTTATTAAGGTTCTATAACGTTCCGGACAGTTCTAGATTGTTCCAAAAGACCTGATATGGACTATTACATAACACAAAGAGTGCTCCTGCAAGTGGACTTAGGCAGGATTTCTGAGGGGTACATCTGAAAGGTTATATCTATTGCAGTATTGCGTAAAATTGACCGATGGGTGCTGCATCACAATTTTCAATACTATGTATCTACAATTCACAATTCAATTCAAATAAGTTTAAAATTTAAACTCATTTTACAATGAGTGCACCTATGTTTAGCATTATGATATATTGCGATTTTTCAGATCTTGATAGCGACCCCTAAATATTATTCAAAACTAACCTAATTTTACCAAAATTATTTTTTTTCATAATGGAACAGATTCAAAACGTGCCCCTTCCAGTTTTCCAAAACTTAAAAATAAGGACCACCCTAATGTATATGGAGAAAGTCTAATGCTAGAGGCGTTAGAAGGCACAGGAGTTTCCAAAATTGGGGGAAAGATTATAAGAACAGTAAAATACGCGGTTGATCAAGTACTTCTAGCAAGAAAGGAAGAGGAGCTACAAAAAATGATAAATAGACTAGTGATAACAGGTAGAGAATACGATATGGAAATAAATGCTGAAAAATCCAAGGTCATTCGAATATCGGGTAAAGAAGAGAATCTGAACATAACTATTGGGGGAAAGCCATTAGAACAAGTTTCAGAATATAAATACCTTGGAAGTATCATAACACGAGAGGCAAAATGTATGAGACCAGGACTACAATAGGAAAAGCAAAAGCGTCTTTCAGAAGAAAGAAACACCTACTTACGGGGAATATAAGGGAAGGTATCCGCAAGAAGTTGATAAAACGCTATGTATGTAGTATAACTTTGTACGGGGCAGAAACATGGACCTTAAGGAAAAATGACATCAAATACTTGGAAAGCTTTGAAATGTGGACTTGGAGGAGAATGCTGAAGATAAAATTAACAAAAAGGATGAAAAACGATCAAGTGCAATGAAGAGTAGGAGATACGTGGTTGATTATACAGACTATTAGAGAGAGAGGAAGGCAAACTGGTTTGGGCATTACCTGAGGAGAAAGAGTATGATTTAAAGACATATTAGAAGGAAAACTGGACGGAAAAAGGGAAAGAGGTAGGAAAAAAATTCAGCTGATAGACATTTTGAAAGGGAAAGAGGATTATTAACATATGAAGAGGACAGCGGAAAATGGGAGTATATGGAAAACCACGTTTAACCATAAATATTCACGGACCTGTCTATGTGCAGACTACCTATGATGATGACTTATCTTTAAAACGACGTCACTTCCTTGCTTCTCGCACTCTAACGTACTTACGTACAACTAACATAACTTGGAGTGCTCATCTTCATTGTATCAGTGGGGGTAATATTTTCTCAAAGTTTCATCCCGTTTTCTTTCAGCCGAGAAGTCATAATTGTTTGTATTAACTATATTTTATCTGCGAATTTATAAAATAATGCAATTTAACTCTTCATAATTGCATACTAGAAGTACGTTTATGATACCAAACGAACGAGTGTCGTCATAGCCACTAATACCTTACCCATATTCCTCTCAAATTTACTAGTGAACCTTGGAGGAAGAGATTCTTTCAGATTTATTTGACGAAAGGATTAAGTAAATTCGTTCATTACGTGCAAAAATTGTGATTAGCTTTCTAATAAGAATATAAAAGCAATGAAAACATTTTAATGTTCTAGAATCGAACATTGGTAAATAACCACTGACAAAAATCCATTCAATAGTGTAAATGGACCATTAAATAGTAGGTTAGTTTATTTGACTCATACTTTCAGGAAGTTCGGAAGTTCATCCTCTATCACGATTTTACCACGTTAACTGAAATCGTTTCCATGAATAAAGCAATGGAGGCGGGTCAAATAAATATAGGGCTTGGCGGAACAACAAATAAATAGATTGCAGAAGGCTCATTTAAAATTTAGCGTACTTTGTGAGTTGTGGTGGAAGGAAGAGCATTTCGCTCAATGAATATCCTATTGTTCTCATTCTAATTTACATAGCAAGGTCAGCGAGTAATAACAACGACCGCAAGGTAAAATAAATAACATGCATAAATGTTTTAGGAATATATATATATATATATATATATATATATATATATATATATTAACTGAAGGAAAAGAAAAAGTAGTGATGAGGGTGGCAACAAGGTGTTGAGGGAAGCCCAGCGGACACTTTCCAAGTTGAGGACCAAGCTGGCAGGCTGCTGGGGGCGTCGAAGAGACACGTAAAACACACGAACACAAAAACACACGCAAGCTTATCGGGCTTATGCCCTTCTTCAGCGAAAGAGTAACGTAAAGTGACACACTGGGCGGGGAATGACAGGGTGATGTGGGAAGGTTGATGATTGGAGGAGGTGGGGAGTAGGAGGGGTGGATAGCCAATAAAGAGGGAGTGTGGTAAGGGAAAGTACGAATAACTACAATGTAACAAGGAGACATTGTAAGGGGGCTAATAGAGTTAGCGGAGGTTGAGGCCAGGCGGAGATAAAGAGTCGAGATGATGGATATGTGCTAGTTCCCAGTGTCGGAGAAGGGGGGCAGGAGTGTCATAGGGTAAAGCGCGAATAATCCTAACATTGTAGCAACTATTGAAGGGGACATTGTGGGTATTAGCGTGTAATGCAACTGGGAGGGGGCGTCTGAGAGAAACGCTATTCCGGTGACCGTTTATTCGGATGTTTAACGGATTGCTGGTGAGGCCTACGTAAAACGCGGGACAAAGGGTGCAGGTAAGGAGGTAAATGACGTTACGGGTGGTGCAGTTGCTTCTGGAGGTGATGGGGTAGCTGATGTTAGTGGACGGACTCGAGAAAGAAGATGATGGTAGGTGGATAGGGCAAGTGAGGCAGCGAGGTTTTCCGCAGGGGTGGGAGCCTATTGCAAGAAGCGTGGTAGATGTGGGAAGTTCCTTCCTCCACAAGATATTTCCCAAATTTGAGGGCCGGCGGAAGGAGAGGAGCGGAGGATTGGCAAAAAGGTTGATAAAGAGGGACTGATGGGAGGAAGAGGTAAGAATTGGGTGGGCAGCATGAAGGATTGTTTTGAGAGCTTCGTGGATACCAGGAAGGAAAAGTGTCGTAAGAGTGAGTGGAGGGGTAGATGCAGGAATAGTGGGTGTGTGAGGATGAGATCCATTGTGGGTAGGCGTCATCGCCCTTTGGATCTGTTCGCGCACCAAGACTGGAGGGTAACCACGTTTGAGAAGAGCATCCTCGAGGACAGAGTAATGCTCTAGAAGGGATGCTCTATCGGAACAAAGCCTCCATCCTCGACGAGCAAGGGCATAGGGGATAGAGGTTTTGGTATGAAGGGGATGGCAGCTATCAAAATGGAGGTATTGGAGGCTGTTGGTGGGTTTGATGTGAACACAGGTGCGGATTTGGCTGTCTTGAATGTAAAGATCGACATCCAGGAATGTGATGTGGGAGGTAGAGGATTGGTGGGTGAAGGACAGTGAAGGATGGGAGGAGAGACGCTAGAGAAAGGAAATGAGGGAGTCAGGTCCATGCGTCCAAATGAGGAAGACATCGTCGATGTATCTCAGCCACAAAAGTGGTCTGAGTGGAACGTTGAGGAAGAGTCTTTCCCATTCTCCAAGGTAGCAAGGTAGCAAAAAAAAACTATCATCAGTGCCTGGCAGTAGGCAGCAGTACTGTCAGTATGGTATAGAGCCGAAAACAAATGATGTTGGTTGGGTCTATATCCAATACAGCGGTAGGCGTGATCAGGACGATTTGAACGGCTACAGTACTGCGATGTGGAAAGCAAGAGGGAAACTACCAAATTACAATCCCTAGTAAATATTATATGGTTGGTAAATATGAGTTCTCTCGAGGTAAAACAATCCGGAGGTAAAATAGTCCCGCAATCGGATCTCCGGGCGGGGACTGCCTTGAGTAAAACATTTGTCGAAAGTAATTTACGGATAGGCACTCGGAACGTAAGAACTATGAGAAAGGCAGGAAAGCTAGAGAACTTGAAAGAAGAAATGAGAAGAAATAGAGTTGACATTATAGGGCTAAGCGAAACTAGATGGGAGGGAGAAGGACAGTTCGACTCGGAAGAATTCACGGTAGTTTATTCCGGAGGAAATAGTGGGGAAAGGGGAGTAGCTTTGGTACTTAGGAAAGATATGATGAAAAGCGTGACAAAGATAATAGCAACGAACGATAGACTGATGGCAATAAAGCTAAAAGCAGTCCCAGTGGACATGCTGATAATCCAGGTATATATGCCAACGTCAGCTCATGACGATGAAGAAATAGATGAGATCTATGAGCAAATTAATGAAATTTACGAAGAAGACGGAAGAGGAAAGGTAAACTGCATATTAATGGGAGATTGGAACAGCATAGTCGGAGAAGGACAGGAAGAAAATGTTGTCGGGCAATACGGACTTGGAAAGAGAAATCGAGGAGGGGAGAAACTCGTAGAATTCTGCATCAATAATGACCTTGTAGTGACTAATACATGGTTCAAAAACC
This sequence comes from Tanypteryx hageni, assembly GCA_028673005.1. Taxonomy (NCBI): domain Eukaryota; kingdom Metazoa; phylum Arthropoda; class Insecta; order Odonata; family Petaluridae; genus Tanypteryx; species Tanypteryx hageni. Next base: position 44,400,206 of record CM054115.1, on the reverse strand, counting down.
ATAAACGAAGGTTATACACATGGAAAAGCCCAGGAGATAGAATGAGATGCCAAATAGATTACATCCTTGTAAAACAAAGATTCAGGAACAGCATAAAGAACGCCAAGGTATTGCAAGAAGCAGACATTGATTCAGATCACAGCCTTCTAATACTTGACGTGAGTACAAAGCTCAAACAAATAAGAAAAACGAGAAGAGAAAGACAGACCTGGGACCTAGAAAAACTGAAAGAAAGGCAGGATGTAGTCAGCATGAAGTTGGAAGATAACCTAAGAAAGTTGGAAAACAAACCGAAGACCGTTGATATAGAATGGGATGAAATTAAAACCAGTATCAAGGATACCTTGGATAAAGAGATTGGAAAACAAGAGAAGAAAATCAGAAAACCATGGATCACGAAGGAAATGCTGGAGAAAATGGATGAGAGACGAAAATGGAAAAACGCTTACAGTGAAGAAGGTAGAGCCAACTATAGGCGTATAAACAATGAGTTGAGAAGGGTAACAGATAAAGCTAGAGAAAATTGGATAAAAGGAAAATGTGATGAAATAGAACAAATGGAGAAGTTAGGACGGTACGATATGATGCACGCTAAGGCACTGGAATTAGAAGATAAGAAGTCTAATGGAATTTGTGGTAAAGGAATTATGAATACGGATGGGAAGATAGTCTCAGAAACAAAGGATGTAGCACAGGTATGGGAAGAATACATTAAGGAATTATACAGCAAACAGGCAGGAGCGGCAAAAATAGAACTGGAAAATGAGGAAAACATTGAAGAAGACAACTTAGGACCAAGTATTATGGAGAGCGAAGTAGAAAAGGCGATAGTGGAACTAAAGAAGAGGAAAGCCACGGGCAGCCATGGAATACCGGCTGAGATACTTAAAGTCATAGGATCAGAAGGACTAAAAGCGATCACGAAATTAATTAATAAGATTTACGACACGGGAGAGTGGCCTCAGGATTTCCTAGAAGTAACAATGTTCCCTCTAAAGAAGAAGCCAAAGATAATGCAGTGTAAAGATTACAGAACTATAAGCCTTCTGTCACACACATCGAAGATCATCACGGGGATTGTTAATAAAAGGCTGGAGAAAAAGGCAGAAGAAATAATAGGGGAAGATCAATTCGGTTTCAGAAAAGGACGAGGAACTAGAGATGCTATAGGAGTAGTTAGAATCATATCAGAAAGGGCAATAGAATACAGTCAAGATATCTGCGCATGTTTCGTAGACATGCAAAAGGCCTTTGATAGAGTAAATTGGGTAAAGTTGATGAAGATATTAAAGGATATAGGTGTAGACTGGAAAGACAGGAGACTGATTAGCAATCTATATGAGAATCAAGTTGTAAAGGTCAGGTTTGAGAATGTGGACACCTGCGGAATAAATATCGGTAGAGGTGTAAGACAAGGCTGCTGCCTATCGCCAACCCTATTCAATATATATCGAGAAAGTCTAATGCAAGAAGCTTTAGAAGGCACAGGGGATTTCAAAATTTGAGAAAGGATTATAAGAACAGGAAAATACGCAGATGATCAAGTACTTCTAGCAAGAAAGGAAGAGGAGCTACAAAAAATGATAAATAGACTAGTGATAGATGGTAGAAAATTCGGTATGGAAATAAATACAGAAAAATCCAAGGTCATTCGAATATCGGGTAAAGAAGAGAATCTGAACATAACTATTGGGGGAAAGCCATTAGAACAAGTTTCAGAATATAAATACCTTGGAAGTATCATAACACGAGAGGCAAAATGTACGGATGAGATCAAAACTAGAATAGGAAAAGCAAAAGCGGCTTTCAGGAGAAAGAAACAACTACTTACAGGGAATATAAGGGAAGATATCCGCAAGAAGTTGATAAAATGCTACGTATGGAGTATAGCATTGTATGGGGCAGAAACATGGACGCTAAGGAAAAATGACATCAAATACTTGGAAAGCTTTGAAATGTGGACTTGGAGGAGAATGCTGAAGATAAAATGGACAGATAGGATGAAAAACGATGAAGTGCTACGAAGAATAGGAGAGAAGCGAATGATTATACAGACCATCAGAAAGAGGAAGGCTAACTGGGTTGGACATTACCTGAGGAGAGAGAGTATGATTAAAGACGTGTTAGAAGGAAAACTAGATGTTGTGAGTTGTGGTGGAAGGAAGAGCATTTCGCTCAATGAATATCCTATTGTTCTCATTCTAATTTACATAGCAAGGTCAGCGCGTAATAACAACGACCGCAAGGTAAAATAAATAACATGCAAAAATGTTTTAGGAATATATATATATATATATATATATATATATATATATATATATATATATGGGAAAGACTCTTCCTCAACGTTCCACTCAGACCACTTTTGTGGCTGAGATACATCGACGATGTCTTCCTCATTTGGACGCATGGACCTGACTCTCTCCTTTCCTTTCTCTCGCGTCTCTCCTCCCATCCTTCACTGTCCTTCACCCACCAATCCTCTACCTCCCACATCACATTCCTGGATGTCGATCTTTACCTTCAAGACAGCCAAATCCGCACCTGTGTTCACATCAAACCCACCAACAGCCTCCAATACCTCCACTTTGATAGCTGCCATCCCCTTCATACCAAAACCTCTATCCCCTATGCCCTTGCTCGTCGAGGATGGAGGCTTTGTTCCGATAGAGCATCCCTTCTAGAGTATTACTCTGTCCTCGAGGATGCTCTTCTCAAACGTGGTTACCCTCCAGTCTTGGTCCGCGAACAGATCCATAGGGCGATGACGCCTACCCACATTGGATCTCATCCTCACACACCCACTATTCCTGCATCTACCCCTCCACTCACTCTTACGACACTTTTCCATCCTGGTATCCACGAAGCTCTCAAAACAATCCTTCATGCTGCCCACCCAATTCTTACCTCTTCCTCCCATCAGTCCCTCTTTATCAACCTTTTTGCCAATCCTCCGCTCCTCTCCTTCCGCCGGCCCCCAAATTTGGGAAATATCTTGTGGAGGAAGGATCTTCCCACTTCTACCACGCTTCTTGCAATAGGTTCCCACCCCTGCGGAAAACCTCGCTGCCTCACTTGCCCTATCCACCTACCATCATCTTCTTTCTCGAGTCCCTCCACCAACATCACCTACCCCATCACCTCCAGAAGCAACTGCACCACCCGTAACGTCATTTACCTCCTTACCTGCACCCTTTGTCCCGCGTTTTACGTAGGCCTCATCAGCAATCCGTTAAACATCCGAATGAACGGTCACCGGAATAGCGTTTCTCTCAGACGCCCCCTCCCAGTTGCATTACATGCTAATACCCACAATGTTCCCTTTAATAGTTGCTACAATGTTAGGATTATTCGCGTTTTACCCTATGACACTCCTGCCCCCCTTCTCCGACACTGGGAACTAGCACATATCCATCTTCTCGACTCTTTCTCTCCGCCTGGCCTCAACCTCCGCTAACCCTATTAGCCCCCTTACAATGTTTCCTTGTTACTTTGTAACTATTCGAACTCTACCTCATCACACTCCCTCTTTATTGGCTATCCACCCCTCCTACTCCCCACCTCCTCCAATCATCAACCTTCCCACATCACCCTGTCATTCCCCGCCCAGTGTGTCACTTTATGTTACTCTTTCGCTGAAGAAGGGCTTAGGCCCGATAAGCTTGCGTGTGTTTTTGTGTTCGTGTGTTTTACGTGTCTCTTCGACGCCCCCAGCAGCCTGCCAGCTTGGTCCTCAACTTGGTGAGTGTCCGCTGGGCTTCCCTCAACACCTTGTTGCCACCCTCATCATTACCTTTTCTTTTCCTTTAGTTAATATATATATATATAACAACTTACGGAAAAGGAAAGGTAAAATGAATATATGGATGTCAACAAGGTGTTGGGATGAGGAAACCCAGTGAGCACTCACCAATCAGACGACTTCAGGTTGGCGAGGCCCCGGGGATGTCGAAGCGACACACGTAAAATAACACAAAAACACAGAAACATCACAAACGTAAAGCTTTCGGAACTACTCCTTCTTCAGCTACAGAGAAAGAACCTCTCTGTAAAATATTCTGTTAAAATAAGAGATTTGAAAGATTCGATTGATAGACTATATAGTTATAGAGATTCTGCTGCTATGATGAATTGCCTATTGACAATTCATCTTATGGATTTTACGACTTCTAGATCAAATATGAAACATCCTATTTGAAATGGCATACTAACCGTCGCTCAGTGTTTGATGAACAAGTAAGCGTGTGTACTTATATATAGTACAGGCTATATTTCTCAAGCGTATTTATATCTCGTAGATCTATTGTTCAATATATACGCATAGTAACTATGATTTGAACCACCTAAATTTCCTAAAAAGCAATTTTTAAATTTTATCCTTGATTTTTATAAATCATTGGAGTTAAAATTGCATAAGAATGTCATATCACCAAGATTTCCGATAATTAAGAATAAAATACACATATGTACATGTAATTCTTCCTTCAGGTATGTTTTAAGCACTCCAATCCAATCAATGTCACCCAAAGATTTTCTCTTTAGATTAAATATAATCACGAGGTATTTATTGAAGTTACGAAAGTGACTACAGATGAGAAATGCAGCGGTTTAAATGTTTCAGCGCTATGTTGTTATCAATTTCGACCAGATCTAGGTAAAAGTTTCGAAATACCTTTTTATCCACAGTTCCACCGAAAACGGATGTCTATTTTGAAAACAATCTAAATTGATGGGCTGGAGAATGTGGAAAACCTTGCGGAAGCAATCTGAGAGGGTATATGTCCACCGATGGGTCTTAGGAATATTACATGTGATGGTCCTGCAAAATGAGGGAGAGATTGTGGGTGAGAGAGAGAGGGATAGAGGATTTCTATTTTGAGAACAATCTAAATTGATGGCAGAATGATAGGTTATTAGGTACAATCAACCAGAAAAATCGAAATTTCCAATTTTTTTAATTATTAATAAAGGGACTCCAATGTTCAGTTTTGATACTCCTGTAAGAATAACATGGAAATCTGTGCAGAGTTTTATAAATTTGTATTTTTAAATTAGTTATAATTCAGATAGAAACTCGGGACGAAAACAATTCTATAGCTAAAAAAATGAGGTTTCTAATTTTTGAAGAATAATTTCAAATCGGTGCCGAATTGACAATGAAATATGTTTTTAATCGGAAAAAAGCAGATGCTCAACAATTAAGAACTTCAGCTAACATATCAAACAGGACAATGCTTTTCAATGGAATTTGGCAATCAGTATTATAATAGCAACGCTTTAATGCTTTTTAATAGGGAAATTCTTAATGTCTCATTGATTTCAACCAAAGACGTATACATATGATGACGTCATAATTTTAAAACGCGATATATGTTATAAAATAAAAGAACATTATTCCTTTCAATTATGGAGGTTGATGAACTATATATTATAATAGCTTTAATTTAGTGCTTCTAAAGAGAATCTGTAGATTGTGTTATAATGCAATTTATTTAAAACTACGGCGTAAACTAATAATGACGTCAAAATCCAAAAACAGGCAATATCAGTGACGTTATGGACTTCCTGATGCACTGCATCCCCCAAAATCCTATGGTATTACTTTCGATATGGTCTGAAATGCTTACTGAATGCTAGCACCAACTATTTGTATATATATTAGCTTCCTCCTTTCTGTGTTGTGTTTTCTGATGTGACTTTGACACCCACAGCGTTCCGCGTTTATATCACTTTGTTGCCACTGTCACTACAACCTTTCCTTTACCTCATATATATATATATATATATATATATATATATATATATATATATATATATATATATATGGCAAAAATTAAGGGGCCAATGCTCTTTGCAAAAAGTTCCGCCGACGCATAGTTTTCGCGGAAAACACGGTTAAAGTCAACGCCGATGTGGCAACAATGTAAAGAAGAAAACTACTTAGTCATGGCGCCTGTTTAACGAGAGCGATCATCGCCTCGTGTGGTTTAGGTGAGTGGTTAGAGTCCTGGCCCACGAAGCAGCGACTCGGCTTCAATCCCACTTCTTTTTCTTTCCACGAAATGTCACAAATTTCTTTAATGCGTTATTTTTACTTCAAAGACTGTACTATCACAATGTTTTACACAAAAATACGAGTAATCTTTGAGAATGGAGATATGGATAAATTCATGTGGTGGCCACATCAGATTTTGTCTATGTATTAGTATACGTCTGAACGGGACTTCATAAAAGTGATAACATTACACGAATGACAACATTATCCGTGATTACAATAAGCGGCGTCCACTGTATGTGTGTGTGCGTGTGCGTGCGTGTTGTGTGTGTGTATATATATATATGTATGTGATAAGCATTAATCTTAATCGATGATCTGAGATTAGCAAATTAAATTAAAAAAAATTTCTTCTTTCTTGAGATTATTCTAAAAATGTCACCGTAATCTCGCAGCAAAAAATGCGTTCAAATTCTTTGACTTATAATTACTTTCACCACCAAGGTTTCTATGAATCACCAGAGGAAGAATAGGTAGGATCCGTTTGGAAATTACCCATTTACGCATTGATTACAATCGATAAGAAGGGAATCGTTAGCTTGATGTTTGAATACTAATGTTGCAAGAGCCCTATTGAACTTACACCGGACCTGAGATCAAAGCGCAATGTAAGAATTATAATTCGATTCTGTACACAAATAAAGATAAGAGAGACTTAAAAAAGCGCTTTGAATAAATTAAAACGAACGAAACAAAACGAACCTTTAACGCTCCCCACCCAACCGAAAATAATGTCCTAAAATTCTAATCTTTCTTTCTACATTTTTGTATATCTGCCCATTCTCACACTACGCTTCGTTATCCTACTTTCAAGAGATTCCACATCGCCTCACACATTCACTCTCCTTATCTCTCCGCCTTTGCTATTTTTTCTTTGCTTTCTCTCTCCCTACCTCACTTTCCCTTCCTATCTTACTTTCTCTCAAACCGTCCTCCCTACCTTGATCTCCCTCCATCCGTTTCTCTCTCTTATTCCCTCTCCTCATTCCCTCCTTCCTCTCATTCACTTCCTCACCCTTCCTTTCACTTCTTCACCCTCCCTCCATTTCCCACCATCCTCCCTTTCTCCTCCATCTTTCCTCCCTTTCAGTCCCACCCACGCTTGCTCTCCCTTCCTCCCTTTCCCTCCCTTTCTCTCCCTCTCTTTGTCTCTCTCTCCATCCCTAGCTCTCTCTCTCCCTCCTTTTCTCTCCCACCCTCCATTTGTTTCCCTCCATCCCTCGCTCCCCCACCCTCCCTTTCTCTGTCTCCCTCCCTCCCTTTGTCTCCCTCCCTCCCTTTGTCTCCCTCCCTCCCTTTGACTCCCTCCCTCCCTTTCTCTCCTCCCCTTTCTCTCCTTCCCTTTCTTTCAATCCCTTTCTCTACTTACCTTTTCCTCCCTCCATTTTTCTCCTTCATCTCCTTCTCTCTCTCCCTCCCTTTGTCTCCCTCCATCCCGCTCTCTCCCTTTCTCTACCTCATTCTCGTTTTTTACTGTTGCCCCTTTTCAGTCTTTATCCTACGACGTCCATTTTAACTCTGGAATGTTCTCCCATGGCGACAGAAATGCTTTGCTCCGTGAGGATTATTGTATTTCTCGGTTAACTCATGACATCTGGCACGAGCGGCATTGTTCGGCGAAGGGCTGTGGGACAATTTTATATGAAAATACTGTTTGTTAATATGTTTCCTTTAGAATAAAGCCCTCATTTCATTTCAGTTTTGGACTTGCAGTGTATAAATTTAGGTTATAAAGTCTGGATACCCCGTTATGGCTACTTTTCATATATCACGCCGCATTGTGACTATTTATAAATTAAATTGCATGGATCGGTAATTTCTCATATTAATAAGATGCTTAAAAATATTAATGATATAGTTTAAAATACGTTTCTATTTTGCCGACTGATAAATCGTTGACTAAAATCTTGTTGTGGAAAACTTCCTTAAAACAATACAAATTTCAATTTTGACATTGTTGTTGAAGAAATATATATAGAAACCTTTTTAAAAATAACGCTATGCTGGCAACCATCGCTTAATGCAGTTTCACTTAGCGCTGTTTTGCTGTAATCCTGTCAGCTTCGGATGTTCAGAGGGTTCTAAAATCAAAGTCTGCCGGAAATTTATCCGGCCAATACTAAATTACGCGAGAAACTTTTTTCGAAGAGGATTGTGGATTGAGTAAAATCGTCTTTGGCTAACAGTCCGCATTCAAACACAATATTTCTGCAACGGCTGATAAGTGTTCAAATCAGAATACGTGCGCGCTACCCACGCTAATGAATGGCACCCGCCTCTACTTATCTCAGAGGATGATGTGAGCGAGAAGAATAATTTATAGAATAATTTAAATGTATAATCAGTAACACTGGTTTCCCTGCCTCACTTCCACCTATTTTCAGGGTGTGTCAGATTGAGAGTTTCTTTATTTAAAACGTTTTTATGTAATAAATGACTGTTTAATGGTTATGCATTAAGTGATGATTATGTAAAAGGGTGTCCTCGAAAATCCCGTAGGCAAGATGACCAGACGTTCTAGTATTCTATGTTCTATTCCGCTGTCCCTAAATGTTTTTAATGTTTAATGTTCCAGTTTTTGGAATTGTAAGCGGCAGTTTTCCATCTCTGATCTTATAAAGTCATTCTAAAAATCAAGATTTATCCACCAAATTGAATCCATACAAGAAACTATCACTTCAAAAGTGTCGGAAAAAACCTCTGATGCACGGAGGTTAGCAAAGTGCTAATTTAAGAAATTACGAATGACAGCTGGGCATACTTTTCCCTTCCTTCTTTTCTACTGTTATTATCTATAAGAAACATTAAAGAGGCAAATTGTCAGGAAAACTACTGTGACATCCTGTAGAATACCTTCCTATGGGTAAATAGGCGGAATCTCACCCACTGAAAATATTCGTAGAATTTTATTTGAACCCTCGGTAAAAGTGGTCGTTCTACGACAGTGGTCGAAATCTACGGAGTCGTTGCAATCTCCTTTTATGTACCGCAAAAATGCAATGCTCTTTACGGGCTCATTCTGCCCATTAAAAATTATCAAAAATTGATGAAAGGCAGGGAGAAGTAGTCAAAAATATAACTGAAAACCCCATTGGCTCCTGATATATTTTATTGTATTGTTGCACAATTATTCCTCAAACCTTTTCTATTATTTGTTATTAGAAAAAACAAACTTGTACAGTGTTTCTAAAAGTGTTAATTTCAAATTATGAGCTTATAATTAAAAAATAACCAAATTCTCATTTTCTCAGTTTTTTTATTGTACGGATTTTCTACTTCAAAACTAATTTTGACGCAGTCTAGACCAGGAGTCGCAAATTCGCGGTCCGCATGGTACATTTCTGCAGCCCGCGAAGGTAGGTAGTTTACACTAGGCGGCCAAAACTCAAATGCAATTCTTATAAAATATTTCATGCAATTCTAAGAAAATTAAGAAGTATGTATGTTAAATCAGCAGTTTTAAAATAAAGGAAATTTATTGATCATACAGATTTATAAAAACTCTGCACAGGTGTGGTATTAAGTATGTTCTTCCCGCTGCAATGTGTGTTTTGCGCGTCGAAAGAACCTAATCCTCGACGCTGAAACTAGCATTCTTTTAATGAATGGGTATAAGGGTTGGGAAAATTTCTTCCTTAGGGAAGGGGAGAATGAATATCCAAAGAATAATAATGGTGTGAGAACTGGGAAATAATGCGGAAATGGTTCAGAGTCTTAACACGGCCCGCGGGTACGGTGGAAAGCCTTCATGCGGCCCGTACACCGATGTGAGTTTAGATCATCAGAATCTGGTCACCCTACCTTAGGGGCAGACGGGCGTAAGTTGGGTAGCATACCATCAGGGGGATATACGATGTAAGTTTGGTGGTACATTTACGCTCTATGGGTAGCCGTGTGTAAGTTGGGTTGCATAAAATCAGGGAGGATTTAGCATAACTTGAGGGGCAAACGCTTAGGGATAAACTAGTGCACACTGGGTGGTGTGCAGAAAGTAAAGTACTTTTGGGATACCCTGTGCAGTACAGTACAGTACAGTAGTTCTCAGGCAGATCTGCCTTGCGACTCCCTCCGTGCGGATGTTCGGTCGCCTCGACCCCCCATAATTTTTTGAGATGTAAAAAACGGATTTCTCAAAAAATGGGAATTTATGATAATAAGCTAAAATGTTACCACTCAAATTACCTTATTTATAAATATTTATGCGTTTGGATGCATTTTAAGATGTTTATCATTACTGAGGCATATCTACTTGTTATTTATTACTTTGGAATAACACATATAGGGTGTCCGAGAAGTCACCGTGCCCCTGATTTACTTTCATGATATATTCTTCACAATCTCTGACATGTATTCGTATTTTATGAATCCAGTGGCGCCGTCATGTTCGACATAGAGAATGCATCTCAAGGTCCTTCGTGACATCTTCCACTGTATTTGTAGTGTTACAGAAGTGTTGTTGTTTGTTCCAAAGAGAATACTCATTACACGTTGAAGATGGAAAACAACCCACCACATGTGAATTTAGGGCAGATATAACTGCCAGTCATGCCATTGACCCATATTTATTTGACGGGCCTGTCAACGGTGCATCATATCTGTAAATATTGAAGAATTATCTTATACCAGAGCTGACCAACAGAGGGATCATGAATCAGGTGTGGTTCAGCAAGCTGGCGCTACAGCTCATATTGTCCTAAATGTTTGCTACTTCCTCAACGAAGCATTTATTCTGGATATTCTGTCAATCAAACATAAAACATAGACTTATATACTATAAATTAAAATTGAAAGATTGAGAGAATTAGGAAAAAATCAGTGAGCATAGCGAAGACTGCTCGCGACCTCCACAAAATTGTCTCGCGGCCCTCCTTGGGTCCCGACCCTACGTTTGAGAACCAATAAACTAGTAAAACCTTTTGATAAGAAGAAAGGTCCAAAATAATAATTTTATGGTACTAAGTGAGGTTACGACAACGAATTAAACCTATGCATACCAATTCTTATGCAAAAATTGGATCCGTTTAAGCACTTTTACGCTTTCCGTTCCATTTTATTAGTACGAAGTCATGCAGAAATTCGTTTTTGCGATGACTTCTGAGAGAAATATTTTGCGTTCGTTTTATTCGAACGTTTTGAAAATGAAATCTCAAAGTTAAAGGGAAAACCGATAGTTTTTCCGCGAGTTTTTACTGCATGTTTGTCCAAATATATGTTAGCAATATGACTTGGTAAAGGGTAACTCTAGAATATCATATTTGGCACGAGTAGAATATGAGAAAGAACAGTATTAACGTTTCCCAAACCCCTCTACAAAATTTAATATCACCGCAGAATGTTGCCGTACGGAAGTCATTTGTTTCCAAAATTTTCTTCGACGCGGTCGCTGTCTTTTTTTCTTCGCATCTCTCTTTACTCCTCGTTTTCTTTCTCTTAACGACGAATCCCGTTTCATATTTCTGACACTTCGCTACGACTCCTCGTCTTACCCTCTCTTGTTCTTTCTGTGCTCCTGCTTCGCTGTTATTGGATCCAGCCGAAATTGTTTGCGAGAGAAAGTGGTACGGATGAAAACCCGTCGCAGTTGGAATTTTCACCGCGAGTACATTTCTAGAGCCGACCGCCATTTTCTTATTCCGTTACAACATTACACCGTCTGGATGTTACTGATGCGCGATTTATAGTAATATACAATTTATCGCATATGTTACTATACTTACTTCACATAGCAATCAAGGACCGTCAGCAATAGGGGCTCGGTCTCCCATTGCCCAACGGTTCATGGATTAAAAAGATATCATGCTATTTCTATTCCCGTAATGTGATTTCTGTTTTATCAAAGGTTGTATAACTTATGAACAATGGCAGTTCTAACTTTGGCTGTGAAGCTAATTCCCTTTACAACTTGATTGATAAGTTTTTCATGAGAAAATATGTCATGCTCTTTCTTTATAAAGGTAAACCTACCAATCATGAATAAAAAATAAAAACAACAAATTTTCTCTCACCATCTTCTTTTATTTTTCATAAACATTTCTTGAAAATAAAAATCTTCTATACTAGATAACACACCTAAAATTATATTGTAATAGTGATATAAGCTTTAAATTATGAAAGCAAATTGAATATCATAATCATAGAGAAAACTGTTTTCACGTCACTTTTCCGCTTAGACGGCTTGTGTTATTGTAGACATAGCAACTCCACTTCAATTAAATTTTTATTAATTAAGATTTAATTGCTTTTACGATTGAATTAAAAACTGAAATTTAAAAGAATTTATCACCAAAGCAGCATTTAAACAATATAGAAAAACTTCATCCTTTAGACCAATGGCATTCAAAGTGGTACCAGAAGGATCTCAAAGTGGTACCAGCAAAATCTTGGTATTATCTTAATTACCTCATATAACACAATCTCTCATCTACTTCACCTTTCACTTTCATTAACTTGCTAAAATAAACTATTTGGTAATTGTATGGCATGCATGTCAAACAAGGGGCCCGCGGGCCGCGTGCGGCCCGATAGCTAATTTTTCTCTCAAGTGAATTCTGTGAGATTCCATATATATGCTTTATTTTAACGTAAAGGTGACGATATTTTTTTCATAGTCACCGAATTAAAATAGAACGCATTTTCTACCGTGTTATTTTTAATTGCAAAAGAGGCGTCCAATCTTCTTATTAGAGTATATCGTTTCAGCTCTGGTCCATATTAAAAAACTGCGGCCCTTCTCTAACATCCATCGCTTTAATGCGGCCTTTCTCTAACATGCATCGCTTTAATTCGACCCGGACGCCTCTTCGATTTGAAATGTCTGCTTTATAGAGTAAGTGCACAATTTTCACAATGGCAAAATGATTTTGATGTCTTTTTTCAGAGCAATTTTTTCCTTAGGTAAAAATGTGGGGGTACCAAATATATAATGAAATTTTCCAAAGGGCACATGCAAAAAATCTTTGAATAGCACTTTTTTAGATCGTAGGTATATCCGAATTCCTATCTCAGTTCTAACTAATTTAATAATCAAATCGTATATAATTAATATAGCAGGAAAAACTTTATTTCAAATTTATTGAAAGAAAAAACAATGGAAATACAAGACAACAAAATTTATTTTAATTTCATATAGTATGCATAAATGCTCAAAAAATGTTGTTAACAAATCTGTTATACATATATTTTTAAGAGTTCGGGCGTTTGCGTGTTCATGAAACTCCTAAACGGCATAATCCAGAGCAACCAAATTTGGTAAAACTCGTGTTTTTCTTACTGGGTTATTTTTGGCTCAATTTTTCAATATCAATACCCATAATTGATAGTAGCTCAATAACTTTGGCTAAGATAAATAAAGGTGAAATACTCCTTTAGCCAAACAATTAGAGGGTTACAACACCCAATGCATTTCGCCCACAAGGTGGGCATCGTCAGGGGTAAAACCTGTTTCATCTGTGTGTTAAAAATAGCTGTGTTTCAATTTTTAACACACAGATTATGTAACATCTCCCTCAATAAAATCAGATATGCATAGGAACTTAAACACATAAAACAAATTGCCGCTAAACTTGGATACGATAATAATTTAATTAATAAATTAGTGAGAAAACATAACTTTAATAAAACCTTTTCCAATGCCACTTCCCTCAAATTAGACAACCAAAAAGAGGACAAATATGTAAAATTGCCTTATTTTCCACCATTAAACAGAGGCTTGAACAAAATTTTTAAACATAAGAATTATACCATAACATATACAAATCCTTATAATTTGAAAATTTTACTGGGCAGTACAAAAGACAACAGAATCTTTGAACAAGTCTGGTATTTATAAAATACAATGCTCACACTGCGACAAAATGTATATAGGACAAACAAGAAGGAAACTAATAACACGCTTCAAGGAACATATGGCTCACTATAAATATAATCGTTTTGAAAAATCAAGCGTTGCCAACCACATCTTTGAAACAGGTCATAGTATACACGTAAACGATTTAACATTGATAACTTCAGCCAATAACTCACTTAACTCGTTAGAAAACCTTCACATTTACAAAAACCGCGATACACTTATGAACACGGACACAGATTTTAACAAGACCATATACAAATTGACAGATTTAAACGACACACACGCCGAAAAATCTTTCCGCGTTTCACTTGTTTCTCGGTCGTCTTCTTAATACTTTCCGTTTCAAACCTGGCAGTTGGCTCCCAGTCACTGTTGAAACAGGTTTTACCCCTGACGATGCCCACCTTGTGGGCGAAATGCATTGGGTGTTGTAACTCTCTAATTGTTTGGCTAAAGGAGTATTTCACCTTTATCAATACCCATAATAATACTACGGGATTAAATGCAAGGCAGTCTAAAATGCTTTTTAAAATTACTTATAATAGAGATAAAAACTCAGGACGGAAACATTTCTATGGCTAAAAGAATGATGTTTATAATTTTTTAAGACAATTCAAATTCGAGCCGCACTCGCATATTAATCGGTTTATAATCGCAGAAAAGGCTATTTTTACAGTTTTCGACAATGTATCAAAAGATTTTTATTGCTCGATGTTTACATTAACATTTACTATTTTATCTATTGTAAAGTAGCTAAAACTTAAACAATAAACAACATCTTGGTTACCGAACAAATGTAAGTACATGTATCGATTTATGTTGCGATAAATCTTTCAATGTTAATAGTAAAATATAACAATGTTCTAATATTCCTTAAAAATCATTTGACTCACTTTAAAAGTATTTATAGACTATATTTAATCCATTTCTATGCTTTATCTTGGCGTTGGCTATTCCTCCTCTACTGCGCGCCACAGAGTGGATTTTCCTTGCATTAATCTTTAGGTGGATACGACAATTAAGAAATTTAGCTTTGTTGCCGCCTGGAAAATGTTAATAAATTTTGCGCTTGAAGGATATTTTCAAGTGATGTAACATGTAATACGTCAAAGCATGAACAGAATAAAAATATGCAGTCTTTCGTACGTAAAATAAGCCATTTTTCGTGATCGTAGGTTAATATTTAGGTATATTTATATCCACATCAGTGAAGGGCTGCATGGCATTTTGGGGTTTCTCCACGCCATTTCCCATGCATTCTTATGGAAATTGTATTTTGTTGACCCCATGGGGTATAAGAGACCCCACGGTCTGCAAAGCTAGACCAAGTTCTTCCTTTGGTCCATAGGATGGCCCATGAAACTTTTGAATTCGATAGCTTCAACGGTGTAAAAACGTATAAAGAACATACATACATACACTCTAAAATATTTATAAGATGTTACGATAGCATTGGATTCATGCTTGTAGTATATTATATTATCATATTTTAATCTTTATTTTCAAAATTGTATTTTATGTAGTTTACACTCGAATAATTAACTCTGAACAAAAGCGTCAATTAGTGTTACCAATATAGGGCCTTAATATCTTGTCAATTAAATACGATCTCGGCTAATATCCAATGGATTACCATGGCATCGGCGATTTCCATCGCCTGCAATATTTTTATTTGGTAGGAATGGATTTACTCAAAGCAACTTTAACTTAGTCAGATAATATATTATATAGTTTGAAAAGTTTATTTTTTATTATTAAACAATATTAAATTTGATTTTGATTATTACAAAAGTGTAAAAGTTATACAAATCTTTTCTTATAAATGTATGTTTGTATGTTTTCTATGCGTTTGGATACCTCTTAAGAAGTCGCAACTAAATTTTGCATGATGTTTCCTGAGATCAAGTAGCAGATTTCTGTCTGTTTGGATACAATGGAGCCATTTTGACTCAAAATGGCAGAATGGACCTTTCAAACTGCAGTGATTGTAAACAAATTTCTCAGGAGTGTAGAGGTTATAGTTTATCCAACAGCATAAAAATTCAATTACATATATTCTTCTTAATTTAGAGGCTAAAATATTACAATATCCATTTATAAATCTCATATTTTTTTGTTTCTTAGAATTGCCGAGAATCGCTGGGTACTTTCAGCCAGTAAATTCATAAAACACTAATGAAAGCATTATTTGTTACAAAACGTTATAATAGCACACATTATTAAGCCAATTCCTAATTGTGTACTAGACTGCGAAGATGAAGTTCATTTGCTCCAACAATTTTAAAAATACATTCTTCTATGGGTGTTTGTATTGAAGGAGACATTGTTAGAACATGTTTTTCCTTGTATTTTATTAACGCCACCAGAAACATGACGTTCCTGCTATGTTGAGAATAAGAGAAACGTCCTAGACCCTATTAAATAATTTTATGAAAAGCGTTTGTGTAAAGCGATTCATATAGCATAAGACATCCTGAACGTGACAGTGGACGGTGCAGACTACATAGTCTAAAAGAAATTTAAAAAACTTTTTTAACAACCTTTATTTTTTTGCAGTTTTGAATGAATGTTGTGCCATGTGAAAACTTCTATGCGTGCCACCTCGGGTATGCGTGCAATACGTTGCCGACCTATTACTCTAAACCTTTACTATCATTCTCCTTTAATCGACGTCGTATTTTCTCCCACACTCCATATTAAATTTCCACCATATTAACACCCTTGTCACCAAACCTGGTTCGTTTTTTTTGCAATTTCCTGTCTTCTATCTCCCTTCTTCTACTCTTCCCTCTCTATTAACCCTCTCTTTATCTCCTTTCCCCTTTTCGCTCTCCATTTCATATATTTTACTTTTCCTCCCTACTTTCTGCAAACTTCATCTTTCTAGCGTAGATATTCTTTCTCTCCCTACCACCAAGTTTCAGATATTCTTTCATCTATAAATTCCTTTTGTTCTCACTACTAATTTCTCTTTTACCATTAATTCTTCACGCGTCCCTGTCCATTTCTCCCCTCCCACTTCTTCTTCTCTTCAACTTCTTATTTCCTTTTTATTCCCGTCTTTACCATTTTCTTCTGTTCCAGTCATTTTCTCAATTCATCTTCCTTTTCTCCTCCCCTCTTCCTCTCTCTACCTCTCACTCTATCCCTATTTTCCAATTTTCTTCTGTCTCTGTCATTTCTTAAATTTATTCCCCTCTTTCCATCCCTCTCATTGCAGCTCTCGTTCTATCCTCCTCTCCCTTCTCTCCTCCTCTCTCCCTCTCTCTGTGGTTCAATGTTCCTACCTTCACATTCTTCCTCTACTCATCTTCCACTTCCATTTGCTCTCGGGTTTTCGCCTACGAGTATTTCCTCTCTCTCTCTCTCTCTCTCATTCCTTCGAGGATCGATCGTTACTGAATACCTAAGTGGAAGATCTGTCTCAAGTCTTATCCGACCCTCTCTTTTCCTCCATCAAACCTTCTAGGAATCCTGTAAAAGGAAATGTCGTCTTGGGAGAGTTTCGCTCACCGCATCTTAGCGGAACCAAATTAGATTCTTTTTCCCGTTTATTTTCAGAAAGAAACTATTCGTTTTGGAGGATTCGATCAAAGTGACTCGTACGAGTTTCAATGTGGAATTTATTCCCCGAAAACCGCAAAAGTGAAACGTGTAAATTAGCTTTAAAATTTTCGAAGAATCTGGACTAATAAGCGATCGATAAAAGGATTATTTTTTTGGGTGTGGTTGAATATTAAATACAAAGAGCTTTTATACCTACAGACGGTGGATTTGACGCAATACACTCCTCACGATAAAGAAAGGTTATCTTTTTTATGAATAAAAAATCTTCACGAAGCGTACCATGTGCTTCAGCTTAGAAACAAGTTAAAAGGAGAAATAAAAATAAAACTTGGGAGTATACGCTCGTGCTACACTTTCGATTGGAAAAGCGCGAATATGACGTCAGAAACTAAAGTATTTCTAAGAAATGGTAACCCGACTATCTACGTGGAAGTCATTAATGTTTTACAAACTTCCTCTTTCTTGTGCATTTTATCTCGGTGCAGTCAAACGAGGAAATCTGTGGGAATAAGCATCTCAACGATATTTACCTTATAAAAAGGCAGCCAACTTCTCATATTAAAAGAGGCGTCACAGTTTCACTCCCACGATAAACTAAGAATTTTGATTGAGGAAATGAATTTTATAAGTACAGTTTGGCCTTATGCTTTTATTGAGTTTAAAACTGATGTTATAATTAAAATTCGGATTCGAAAGAAACGGCGTGCAGTCAACAACCTTGAAACGAGAATAAAGGGCATTAAAATGAAATTTATAGAAATAGTTTTCAGATATAAATGTCGAAAAAGGTTACTTTTCAATAGGATGCGAGCTGACCTAGAAAATCTATACAAATTTGTTCATTTCATGAGCAAACTTATTCATCAGAATGGCATTAATAAAAACGGTAAATTAAAGTTTTGTTTATGCAAATAAAAAGACTAATTATTTCAAGTATTTCTACGAGGCAGGGTTTTTGTACGCCCAAAACTTGTTTCAAATTTAAGTTCAATGCGAGCAAATCAGTAAGACGCTTCATGCTAATTTGATAGTTTGACACAAAAAATTACAATCACCAGCAAAAATTCACCATAGAATTATTGAGTTCACGTTATGGATGAAACCAAATTAGAAAGCTACGTATCGCCAATAACCATTTCAATATTGTGAAAACCAGAAGCGTTTTTGGTTACAAAATACCCTTCATCAGTGGCAGAAAATAATTTTAGCCGTAACAAACATCTGGTTTTCCAAACGTACATTTGGATATTGGCGAAACACTTTTTTCGATGAACAGATATGCACAGCCATATCTTGGTCGTACAAAACAGAAACGACGCATAAGGATTAAAAATGGGGGATAAAACCTTTTTTAAAAGCATTTATCATCAATTTTTCTCGAAAATGCGAGAATAAGGATAATAATAATAATAATAATTGATGCTTCCTCATCCATCACCCGCATCTAGATCATCGCTAAATCAGAGCATCTTTCTTTTTGCGCTTTATGAAAGCCCAATGCCATATTTCTTCAGCTTCTTGGAACTTATGAATTAAGTAAAAGCCGCCACGCCCATTTTCTCATTCCGGAGGAAAATTCGAACGACCGTTTCCAGGCCATAAAACATTCTTCCTCCTTACCCGGTGATGGAAGCTCGAAATTTCTGACACTCAAAAATTAACGTGGGCAATGAAATTATTTGGCGTGTGATGAGGGCATTTCTGCATTTTTTTAAAATGTAAGAATTATAATTGAAAATTCGAACGAAATGAAATGATCTGCGGCGCAGAGCATCGCAGAAAAATATACCGTAGCTGAATATTGGGTCGCAATTCCTAATTTCTTCCACCGCACCATTATTCTTTGTACTTGAAATGTTTACGGCAAATGAAGAAGTCAACACCTGACGTCACATTTTATTTGTACGAAAAACTACTACGGACTTGTATTAGAAACATAAAGGGAGCTTGATTTTCTGACGCAATATGAAAGAGCGCGCTTTATTTATTAAGGATTATTTATGATAAGGAATGGTTGCTAGACAAGGTGAAACATAGTAAATAAACATAAACTCCCTCACCGTAAACAGGAAGAGAATACATTCACGCTGAAGGTTGCTGGTAAACACCGTCGCAGGACCCAAGTCAAAAGGAGCCACGCACACGTAGAAACATGCAAATCCTTCGAAAGGCACTCACACAGTATACTCGAACCAAAACTCAAACTGGACAGATATGTTTCGACAGCTGAGCTGTCATCTTGAATTTAAATTTGAATGCCCAGCCGATTCGCCTCTATCCTACGCACAGTGGGTATCTCAATGAATAGCCGGGGAAGGGAGGAGGGAAACCCGGTGCCGGCATTTGCCTGCTCTTACGAAGAACACCAGGGGTGCCAACAGCTTAACGTCCCTTCCGAAGGACAAACACAGCTGAATTTGCGCGGTCTCCTCAAACCACACAAACAGGGGGCCGGGCGACCTTGGAAAAATCCTACTTGCGCAGGATTCGTACCCGATGCCTTTTCAAGCAGCAGGCGAGTAGCAGCCAGCGTCCTAACCAGTACACCACCGGCACCCCAGCTGTCATCTTCAGTAGTGTGGGAGGGGGGTATATATACAATGAGTGACTGTTGAGGAGAGGAGGGGGAGAAAAGTGAAAGGAATGGCAATGGTTAACTGAGTAACTGAAAAGGGAGAGAGTGGGGGATAGGACCTAAATCTTTGTTCATAAGCGTGTTTTTGTTTTTATTTATGTAGATACTTTTGTATTCATCTATTGTATTGTATTGGTCGATTGATTTGAGAAAGGGTAGGTTTTCTGTGGTTATGGGATGGCGAGTGTCAAAAATATGAGTTGCAATGTTGTTTTTTTGTGTGGTATGTGTTCTTAAAACTGGGCTTCCAGTTTGCGTCTAGATTGACTCATGTAAATTTGTCACACGAACTGCAATTGACTTGGTAAATACCTGATTTGTGGTGATGGGGAATTTTATCTTTTGTGTTTGTCAGTAGGTTGGATAATTTATTTTCGTTGACAAAAACCGGGTGAAGATCAAATTTCGAAAGCATGCGTTGGAGATTTACTGTTACGATAGTTTCGCTGCATATGGTAGTTTTATCTATTTTTTCTTTGTTTTGGTTCGTGAGTGTGGTGCATGATATAATTTGAATATTGTGGTTTTTGAATCATTTGTTCGATAATTTGTGAGTCGAATCCGTTGTGTAACGCGCAGTAAGTTCCTGTTTACGGTGAAGGAGTTTTTACTAAGGTTTATTTAGAATTCCAAACATAAATTATTCATAAATTTTTTAATGTAATTATATGGCAAAGTAATTTATTCGATAATTAATTAAAATGTTTAACTTTATATCTACAATTCTATCTACTATTTGCTCAGAATCTTAATTTAAAAATTTTAAAGACATCCTCTGCCGCCCACTGATTTCTCCAAAACTATTCTTTGGCAGAGTAATAAATGGCGTCATAGATCACATACACTGAAAATTTTTGTTATACATACATACATATATATACATATATATATATATATATATATATATATATATATATATATATATATATATATCATCATCATAGGTAGTCTGTCCGTAGACAGGTCCGTGATTATTCATGGTTAAACCTGGTTCTCCATATACTCCTATTTTCCGCTGTCCTCTTTATATCTTGATAACTCTCTTTCCCTTTCAAATCGTCTATCAGCTGAAACCTTTTCCTACCTCTTTCCCTTTTCCCATCTAGTTTTCCTTCTAACACATCTTTAATCATACTCTCTCTCCTCAGGTAATGTCCAACCCAGTTAGCCTTCCTCTTTCTGATAGTCTGTATAATCATTCGCTTCTCTCCTATTCTTCGTAGCACTTCATCGTTTTTCATCCTATCTGTCCATTTTATCTTCAGCATTCTCCTCCAAGTCCACATTTCAAAGCTTTCCAAGTATTTGATGTCATTTTTCCTTAGCGTCCATGTTTCTGCCCCATACAATGCTATACTCCATACGTAGCATTTTATCAACTTCTTGCGGATATCTTCCCTTATATTCCCTGTAAGTAGTTGTTTCTTTCTCCTGAAAGCCGCTTTTGCTTTTCCTATTCTAGTTTTGATCTCATCCGTACATTTTGCCTCTCGTGTTATGATACTTCCAAGGTATTTATATTCTGAAACTTGTTCTAATGGCTTTCCCCCAATATTTATGTTCAGATTCTCTTCTTTACCCGATATTCTAATGACCTTGGATTTTTCTGTATTTATTTCCATACCGTATTTTCTTCCTGTTATCACTAGTCTATTTATCATTTTTTGTAGCTCCTCTTCCTTTCTTGCTAGAAGTACTTGATCATCTGCGTATTTTCCTGTTCTTATAATCCTTTCTCAAATTTTGAAATCCCCTGTGCCTTCTAAAGCTTCTTGCATTAGACTTTCTCGATATATATTGAATAGGGTTGGCGATAGGCAGCAGCCTTGTCTTACTCCTCTACCGATATTTATTCCGCAGGTGTCCACATTCTCAAACCTGACCTTTACAACTTGATTCTCATATAGATTCCTAATCAGTCTCCTGTCTTTCCAGTCTACACCTATATCCTTTAATATCTTCATCAACTTTACCCAATTTACTCTATCAAAGGCCTTCTGCCAGTCTACGAAACATGCGCAGATATCTTGACTGTATTCTATTGCCCTTTCTGATATGATTCTAACTACTCCTATAGCATCTCTAGTTCCTCGTCCTTTTCTGAAACCGAATTGATCTTCCCCTATTATTTCTTCTGCCTTTTTCTCCAGCCTTTTATTAAGAATCCTCGTGATGATCTTCGATGTGTGTGACAGAAGGCTTATAGTTCTGTAATCTTTACACTGCATTGCCTTTGGCTTCTTCTTTAGAGGGATCATTGTTACTTCTAGGAAATCCTGAGGCCACTCTCCCGTGTCGTAAATCTTATTAATTAATTTCGTGATCGCTTTTAGTCCTTCTGATCCTATGACTTTAAGTATCTCAGCCGGTATTCCATCGCTGCCCGTGGCTTTCCCCTTCTTAAGTTCCACTATCGCTTTTTCTACTTCGCTCTCCATAATACTTGGTCCTAAGTTGTCTTCTTCAATGTTTTCCTCATTTTCCAGTTCTATTTTTGCCGCTCCTGTCTGTTTGCTGTATAATTCCTTAATGTATTCTTCCCATACCTGTGCTACATCCTTTGTTTCTGAGACTATCTTCCCATCTGTATTCATAATTCCTTTACCACAAATTCCATTAGACTTCCTATCTTCTAATTCCAGTGCCCTAGCGTACATCATATCGTACCGTCCTAATTTCTCCATTTGTTCTATTTCATCACATTTTCCTTTTATCCAATTTTCTCTAGCTTTATCTGTTACCCTTCTCAACTCATTGTTTATACGCCTATAGTTGGCTCTACCTTCTTCACTGTTAACGTTTTTCCATTTTCGTCTCTCATCCATTTTCTCCAGCATTTCCTTCGTGATCCATGGTTTTCTGATTTTCTTCTCTTGTTTTCCAATCTCTTTATCCAAGGTATCCTTGATACTGGTTTTAATTTCATCCCATTCTATATCGACGGTCTTCGGTTTGTTTTCCAACTTTCTTAGGTTATCTTCCAACTTCATGCTGACTACATCCTGCCTTCCTTTCAGTTTTTCTAGGTCCCAGGTTTGTCTTTCTCTTCTCGTTTTTCTTATTTGTTTGAGCTTTGTACTCACGTCAAGTATTAGAAGGCTGTGATCTGAATCAATGTCTGCTCCTTGCAATGCCTTGGCGTTCTTTATGCTGTTCCTAAATCTTTGTTTTACAAGGATGTAATCTATTTGGCATCTCATTCTATCTCCTGGGCTTTTCCATGTGTATAACCTTCGTTTATGGTTTTTGAACCATGTATTAGTCACTACAAGGTCATTATTGATGCAGAATTCTACGAGTTTCTCCCCTCCTCGATTTCTCTTCCCAAGTCCGTATTGCCCGACAACATTTTCTTCCTGTCCTTCTCCGACTATGCTGTTCCAATCTCCCATTATTATGCAGTTTACCTTTCCTCTTCCGTCTTCTTCGTAAATTTCATTAATTTGCTCATAGATCTCATCTATTTCTTCATCGTCATGAGCTGACGTTGGCATATATACCTGGATTATCAGCATGTCCACTGGGACTGCTTTTAGCTTTATTGCCATCAGTCTATCGTTCGTGGCTATTGTCTTTGTCACGCTTTTCATCATATCTTTCCTAAGTACCAGAGCTACTCCCCTTTCCCCACTATTTCCTCCAGAATAAACTACCGTGAATTCTTCCGAGTCGAACTGTCCTTCTCCCTCCCATCTAGTTTCGCTTAGCCCTATAATGTCAACTCTATTTCTTCTCATTTCTTCTTTCAAGTTCTCTAGCTTTCCTGCCTTTCTCATAGTTCTTACGTTCCAAGTCCCTATTCGTAATTTACTTTCGACAAATGTTTTCCTCAAGGCAGTCCCCGCCCGGAGATCCGATTGGGGGACTATTTTACCTCCGGATTGTTTTACCTCGAGAGAACTCATATTGTCCAACCATATAATCTTTACTAGGGATTGTAATGTGGTAGTTTCCCTCTTGCTTTCCACATCGCAGTACTGTAGCCGTTCAAATCGTCCTGATCACGCCTACAGCTGTATTGGATATAGACCCAACCAACATCATTTGTTTTCGGCTCTATACCATACTGACAGTACTGCTGCCTACTGCCAGGCACTGATGATAGTTTTTTTTTTTTATAAATAAAACCTCCATTCGAGGGGTTTGAACCCCCGAACTTTGCAATAGAAAGCCGACACGCTAACCACTACACCACCAGTGCATACTGATATATATATATATATATCACTGTTTACTTGAAATTTCAATTTAACTGGTTGCACAGACGGACTGACCGAAAGAGCGAAAAAATAAGCGCGTTTAATAAATAAAAGACGCCAAAAATGAACGTGAAATACAAAAACCAAGGAGAGTGGATTCTACGGGCAAAATTAAATATTTATATTTAAAAAGCCGTTACATGTTGTAACGCCGAGAAAGCGGAAATTTGAAGTCCGAGTCGCACAAAAAAAGGCCGCCGGGAAAGCCCCTTTTTAATAAAGAGGAAAAGTAAATAAAGGATCCAGGGGCGTTGACATTGATTATAGGGAGCATAAAAAGGAGAAACGTAATAAAAAATGTCTTCAAAACGGTTTACTGCGCGATGAAGACAAGCGAAACAAAAGAAAATATTGATTCACGAGGCGGTGCGTTTGCGTTGCGGCAAAGATGCTAGAACTTGTGAGGCAAAAAGGGAGCAATGGAAAAGCAATGAGATGTTTGTAGTGGTTACAAAAAAGACCATCTTTAAGGGAACAGCGGATAATGTTTTGGTTACAGGCGAACGGCATTAACATGAAAGAAAGATGAGCACACTAAAGTGAAGGATGTAAAACGAGGAGAGGAGGAGGTGAGAGAAAGTGACAGCGAGAGGCTGAAAATTGCCTCCAAAATGGCGCCAATGCTAATTCCGAAGATGGCCTCACAGACCCTATTGAAACGGAAACTCGTTGAGCGAAAAACGAAAATAGATGACGATCAAGTTCGCAAGGGAAGCAAGAATTACAGGGAGCAAACGAGAACCTTAATCCTGAAAACTAGAATGACAAAGAAAAATTGGAATCCGGGAAAGGCAAACCAGAAGGGGTTGAAATTGCGAGAGGAAAACAGGGAAAAGAGATAAATAATACTATGGTTAAAACCTTAGCTTAAGTAAGAAGACATATTTAAAGGTAATAAATGTATCTTTTAAATGTACATACCAGAGGTTTACGTTATTACACCAAATCATATTTAATTGTGTACTTTCCAAATAAAAAATAATGGCCTTCCATCAACCAAAGTCATTTGGAAATAAAATACGAAAGTTGGGAGAAATCGATAATAAAAATAATAGTTAATTTTTGTTCGTTAACAAAGATTAAGAAATTTCAAGTACTAAAGTAAGAAAAATTGTACAAATTTGTAAGTTATTAATAATAGAACTGAAAACTTAACAAAAAAGAATTAGCTAAAAGAAAACATATCTATAACGCAGCGACAAAGAGAAAATGTTTATTTGTGCATTAAAAGAATCTAACGAAAAATATAAAAATTTAACTGTTCCTAATAAAATGAGGTAGATTTATGATGTTCTGTAAAGATACTGTTTAAGCATGTACTCAGTATGAATCAGGAGAGTTCTCATGCAATATTTAAAACAAATAAATAAAATAATTCTAAATTTCTCGCGATCGTCAGGTTTTTGTTTGAATGGCAGTATCCTTGGAAACGGCGCCGCAATCAACACAGACCGAATCCGGCGCAACCGTTGGGAACCGCTGCTGGCCCCGTTTTCAAAAACGATCAATCATATTTTTTTAAGAAAGAGAACTTTTGAGAAAATGGGAAGACGGAACATCTTCGGAAAGATGGGAGAGGAGATAGAGAGGAAGAACGAAATAGAGCTAAGAAAAACAGAATGAAGAGTATAAAAATAATTCTTGAGATGGAACCGAAATGATTCCTGGGACCTTTGAACAAGTTAAGGCGGAAGTCTTCGTCACATTGTTTCTTCTTGCGCGAAGAGAAGAAAATAGAAAGCGAATTCTAGCAAAATGAAACTTTTTTCATAGAGCAAGCTGAGTGGAGAGAGGGAAAGCGATATTAGAAGGACGAAAGGGAGGAGTTAATGGTTAGCGTGGGAGAGAGAGAGAATAAAAGGAGAGGAGATAAAGAGTGAGAGAGAGAGGGAGAGAGAGAGAGGGAGGGAGAGAGAGGGGGAGAGAGAGAGAGAGGGAGGGAAAGAGGCAGGGATTGATTGATTGATTGGTGTGGTCTTTATTTGGGGCGAGATTGAGACTAAACAGTTCCATCTTCCACCTAACCTCTCGTTATGAGAGAGGGAGGGAAAGAGGCAGGGAGAGAGGGATGAAAATAGGGCGTGAGGGAGTGAGTGAGGGAGTGGGTGAGGAAGTGTGTGAGGGAGTGAGTGAGGGAGTGAGTGATGGAGTGAGTGAGGGAATGAATGAGGGAGTGAGTGATAGAGTGAGTGACGGAGCGAGTGACGGAGCGAGTGACGGAGCGAGTGACGGAGCGAGTGACGGAGCGAGTGACGGATGGAGTGACGGAGGGAGTGACGGAGGGAGTGACGGAGGGAGTGACGGAGGGAGTGACGGAGGGAGTGACGGAGGGAGTGACGGAGGGAGTGACGGAGGGAGTGACGGAGGGAGTGACGGAGGGAGTGACGGAGGGAGTGACGGGAGGAACTTCCCCTCCGTGCGCGGCCGAAATCCGCGCATGTTCTTGTGTTTGCGGCATACGTATAGAACGCTCGCTAAATTTCATTGCGAATATCTCACGAATGCTTGAGAATCTTCTTACTTTGGCATTTTTCATCACTAAGAGCGTATTACATGCTCACAAAGGTTTAACCATATCGGCGACAAACATGTTGTAAGGTCCCCTTGTTGGCTAATAAACTTATAACCCGGTGAAGGTTGTATTTTTATTATCGCGAGCAACGAGAATGGGTGAGAAGTATGATCAGACGTTGTTATATTGGCTTTCAGTAGCTGCATGCACGTTAGTTATTGCTAAGATGAGACAAACAGCTAAAAATAAAAGATGGACAAATCGAAGATGATGGACAAAGCCATAGATTCTTCGTCGTGATTAATGAAAGAATTTAATTTGTAATTGTGGCACCCCTGTTTGGCTGATTCAGTTTAAATTTACTATTATGGTTTTCTATATTGGTGTACGTTATAAATATTATAATTTGGTTCAAATTGATGCAGACATTTCAACACAAATATGTGTAAATTAAATGTTTTTTATTTCTTGTATTGTGGCAGCCCTGCTTTCTATTTCTTTACTAAACATCTTGATTTTATGTTACATGCTATCTTCCTACAAAATTTCATAGAAATCGGTGAAGACAATTTCTTCCAAATTCCAAATTACCGAAAAGTTTAACTTTGTATTTGTGGCACCCCTGCTAAGTCGATCCGGTCCAAATATGCCACTTTAGTCATTAATTTATGTGAATGTTAGCTGTACCAAATTTGGTTGAATTCGGTTCAGCCGATTCTTCCCTTATATATGCGTACTGACGGACGGATATCACGAAGATAATAGTGCTTTTCAGCAATGACGAAAAGCAATAAAAATAACTCATTTTTTCAATTGTCTATGTTTAAGCCGAGTTCGGTAATAATCGTCTCCATGGCAACAATCCGGTAAAATGCGATTTAAAACGAAAACTCTGTTTTAGTAGAAATTCAAGAAAATACGATAAATTATCAAAATTTGGTGATAAAAATTAGAATCTGCGTTCTTTTCACTTAGAACAGTACAAATCTCGCTCCGACATCAGAATTTTAAGATATTGTATTAAAGAAAACATTGAGTATTCCTGTGTAATACAAATAGGGGAACAACGTTCAAGGAATCGATCCCGGGACTTCAATCTTCAGCAAATAAAATTTAGCCCGGAGGTGACCCCTGGCAGCACGACCCTCATACCAAGTTTCATGAAAATCGGTCCATTGATGCAAAAGTTGTTTATAGGGGACACACACATAAGGCTGTTTCCTTTGAAAACCAGCCTAAATATTGATTTGTCAATGAAAATAAAATTAAAAATCTGATGTGGCCACTACATAACCTAATATATACCTA
Organism: Tanypteryx hageni; assembly: GCA_028673005.1. NCBI lineage: Eukaryota > Metazoa > Arthropoda > Insecta > Odonata > Petaluridae > Tanypteryx > Tanypteryx hageni. Next base: position 44,372,021 of record CM054115.1, on the reverse strand, counting down.
ATATATACCTAATATATTTCTAAAAATTCCAAACAGGTTAAATAATAAAAAATATTTTAAGAAACTGCGAGAAAATTTTTGACAAAGAACAGAAATAAATTCATACCATAACCTTCTAATATTGAATATAGCCACAATGCTCCAACAATTAAGATAATAAATTGGAGCGTTACTAAGATGTAACTAAGCATCAATTGTTAACAATAGTCGTCGATAGGTGGCGTGGTGGTGGCAGCTAAAATATAAGATATCTCTTAAACAATGCATTATATGAAACAATGTTTCATACAAAGGTTGTAGAAAATTAAATTTCCTACAACATTTATTCCAATACATTTTTACATTTATCAAATATTAAAGCAAATATTTCAAAATAATGGATAAGTGACAAGAGTAAACACCCACTTCCGGTTGACCGATTTTTACCAAAACCTAATCATTTCTGACTTTTATAAAAATATTAAATATAAAATTTTGCGTTGACCTGATTAATATTTTTTTAGTTAGAGCACCCACAAAAATCTATCAATACACATACACACACTAACACACACACACACACACTAACACACACACACGCACGCGCACACACACACAGAGAGACATCATCGAAAAAATGGTCAAAACGTGTTCAGGGGACCTCAAAACGTATATTTCCGTTGAAATCTCGAATTCGATTTTTTTCATGAATACAATACTACGTATATGAAGAAAGTAAAAATACATGATACACTCTGTTTTTATGCTTGAAAATTCGTTTGTCTATTAGAGATTTAATTCCATCTAACATATTAAAAAGAACATTAATTCTCATGGGGTACATTTTGTACCCCTATTGGTAGAAAACGGGTAAAAAAAGTTCGGTAATTCAAGGGTTAAAAGAAAGTCACAAAAATATAATTTTGTTTCGTTTGCCTTCATCGCGCAGTAAACCGTTTTGAAGACATTATTCATTTCGTTTCTCCTTTTTATGCTCCCTATAATCAATGTCAACGCCCCTGGATCCTTTATTTACATTTCCCCTTTTCTATCCGTACATTTAAAAAATTATCTCAAGTAATGAAAGTAACGTTAGCTCAGCGATAAAAAGTTGTTATAAGTAACTTTATAAAGTTTGTAATTTTCCACCATGGTTTTGTCGTGATACGTCATCCTCAAGTGCCGAAAGAAATACAGATCCAAGTATATATATATATATTTACTAAAGGAAAAGAAAAGGTAGTGATGAGGGTGGCAACAAGGTGTTGAAGGAAGCCCAGCGGACACTTATATATATATATATATATATATATATATATATATATATATATATATATATATATATAGGAGGTGATGAGTGGAAGAAGGATAGGAAAGGGTATTTGGACAGGTGGGGGAGGGAAACGAATGTGAAGAGACAGGAAAAACTTGGTGCGTGTAGGCGAGGGGAAGGGAGGGTTGGGAGCTGGGCAATGGCTGGCGGAAGTATGATAAAGGCAATGAGTTAAGGAATCCTTTTGTGTTGTAGTGGATAGGTACGGAGAGGAGTGGGGAATGAGTGGGAAATACATATTCGTTCAATAATACATTGGCATTAACGGCGGTACTGAAGCCGGTTACACACTATCATTTTCTCATCATTTTTCTTGTACAAGAAAATTGATGTAAAAGCTGTCATTTTTAAATGAAGGTGTGTACGCTTTAAACACGTTGTGCGCATGCGCACGCATGGCTTTAGTGAAAAATTATACAAAAATGATGGAATTGAGTCATTCCTAATTTTCGTAATTTAAAAATGACAAGAATTCATAAATTGCCTTACAAAATTCAGGAATGGCAGCACTAATTGTGCTTGTTGAGATTCTATAAGAGAACCGCAAACTATAAAAAGTCTTTCCTGTATCAATTGTACGTATACTAAGTAATAATACAAAAATTCAAATTAATTACCTTATTTTTGCGGATATATTCTTCCGTAGTGTTTTGCGTGCTAATTTTATTCTTAACTAGTTTATCAAATATTGATGAATCCATTCGTAGGTAGGTTTTTTTAACTTTCCATGTCTTCTTCGCGCAATTCATAGTGAACCAAGTCATGAATGCTGTGCCCTTAATAATGGAGTTGGAAGAAATTTGCCGAATTAATTTTAATTAAATTATGTATATAAGATTTATACAACATACCATAATGAAATCATGATGTTTAAAGCGGAGCTAAAGAGCAGGGCTACCACAATAAAAAGTAAAATAATATTTCTTTTACACGTAATTCTAGAGAACTGACGGAATGGATTTTAACCTAATGTTAGGTTTATAATTTTTATATAAATAAATAACAAAATTATTATATTCATACCGAGTTGACAAAACAGGGCTACCACAATATCAAAGTAAGAATTTGTCTGTAACTATTAATTTCGAAGGTATTTGCTTAATGGATTTCAAAGAAATTTCGTTTGTAGGGAGAGTATAGAATGGGAAAACGAAATGAACATGTTTAAAACGGATCTAAAAAGCAAGATTGCCACAGTATAAGGAAAAATAATTTTCTGATTTCAAAGCTAATCTATTAGTATTCGATTATACTACGCCGAATTTGACGAAAAGCACTTCTGTACCACGAGAAACCTGTGTACATTCCTACTTGTTTCCACTCGACTACACTTCAGCAATGGACAGTTGATCCAGACCTATTACCATATAAACAGTAACATTTATTAAATTCGTTTATTTAAAAAAATACATGCCAAGCATAATGTCAGAAAGATATTTTGACATTACTTTTAGTATTTTAAACCTGATAATGCTCTATCAATTTGTTTTCCAATTGTTTTCTGTCATTGATAAACTATGAATTACAAGAGGTATTTATGGTACGAGAATTCCTTGGAATGACTAACACATACTGAAACATTTCTTGTCAATATAAGTAATCAATTCGGGACGTCAGCTTTGGCAAACTAGCCTGCATTAGTTTGCCTGGTTTGGACTTCTTGTAAGCAATACATTTTGATTGAAATTCAGCTGAAAAGTCCATTACAAATATGTAGTAAAAAATCAAAAATGTTGAAAATATTAAATTGGAAAACTAATCTTAATTACATTCTTTGCATGTTATTTTTATCGTCTTTGTGCAATGCAATGTTGGGATACATTTTGGACCCCAATCGCTTTTTTATTTTTTTACTAATCGGAAATAAAAAGAAATAAATCCATAATCATAGGAACGCTTCGAAAAATACAAAACTCAAAAGCCAAGTTGAACGTAAATTAAGCAAATGACTAGCAAAATATGTGTGGGGTCCAAAATGGACCCCATATGTAAAGGAAGGGTTAAACTCACTTAGCTTTAAGTTTGTATTCCAGTATAATTTAACGGAGAGCCCAACAGCCCCGTGGGTGTGACATTAAAAAAAATACATGTATAATGAATAAATTCATGAATTCACGTCTTTCAAGGTTACGGAATGAATATTTTTAAGAAATAGCAAAAAGATGTTTTTATTTAACGTTCCATTGAGTTGCGAATTATTAACATAAAATTCAAGTTCCCGCAACTACAAACTTTTAGGACAAAACTATAAATTACATACGGTATTTTTATAAAAATGTTAGTGTTATTTTTCGGGCAAAAAAATACATATGAACTAGTTCAAGATCGTGAAGTTTCAAAAATAAAAATTTTAAAAAGATTTTTCGAAATTCCATGATGCATTCACTGACGAATGCTCATGCAAAATAACTGTTGACCTGCCTCCATAGAGAAGGGGCAAGCGTGCCTGGCTCCCAATGGGGTTCGAATCCTGCTTTGGGCATCGATGCCTGCGATTGTGTTGATTACTCTTAGAAAAGCTCTTTGTAATAGGCCATGGGTGTTCTGTTCAAAAGCTAATGAAAATAAATTAAAAAGTATACAGTTGTAGATTTCCCGTTAACAGAGTATTTATACCTTCTGACGATCTACTCTGTAACACTTTTAATTCCTTAATATATTTTGGGCCTATTGGAGTTTCTTTTTTAATTACATTACTCAGTAAATGCTCCCGTAATTCTTACAATTCATACAATAGATAATATAGGTATAGTATATAAATGTATTGGTATAGTTCGCGTGGAAGATTTGATGGAAGGGGCCATTTAGCTAATTATTCCTAATTAAGAAGATGCGTTCCCCTGCCAACTGCTCTAAACATATCTTCCTCTCTTCCCTCCCTTTCTCACTCGTTTTCTGTCATCTTCTCTCTTCATCCCTCCTCTTCTCTCTTCCTTTTTCCTTCTCTCCTCAGCCTTTTACTATATCCTTCTTTACCGCCAACCCTTCGGAGAGAGAGAGAGAGAAATATGCTTTCTCCTCCAGATCACAATAGAGGTCACTCGGCAAGTATTACCCCTCTCCATGGCGTATTCTGAGAAGCAGACGAATTAAAATGGTAGAGATGAGGAAACAAAAGAGAAATAACTCGAGTGATACATATAAATATAGGAATTATGGTGGACGGAAGAAATAGAATAGTAAAAGAGAGAAAACTAGCACCTTCACGTAAAAGGAGTAACGGAGTTACAGCAAACCTCTCCGGAGCGAATACATTTATAACGAAGGCTTTACTGTAGCTAAAATAATTATAAAACTTAGCGACTTTGCATTTCTCCCGGCCACAATTTTGTGTACCAAAACATTATAGTTTATACCTATATACAAAAAGGATTATATTATCAATTGTGCATTGTTTGCCTACATGTCATATGCAGTCCATTGACACCCAGGAAGCCAGTGTTACCTTCAATTACCCATCACCCTCCCCCTTCCTCACACCCACTACGCCATTCATCTGTTCCTCAATTCTGTATTGTTTGTGTCCATGCAACATGCAGTAGATTTGCACACATGATGCCAGAGTTACCTTCGATTAACCATCACCGTCCCCCTTCCTCCCCCAATATCCATCTCTTCCTTAATTGTGAATTATTTTTCTACATGTCTAAGTCGATCGACACTCATGATTCCAGTGTTACCTTTGATTACCTACCACCCTCCCCCATTCCTCCCCCTACTCTCATCTACTTTATGTCTATTTATTTTGTCATTGATAGTCAGTTTGCTTAATATTTTGGATATATTTTACCTATTTTTTTGCTTTTTCGGCGTCGTATTCGTTCGGTTTCGTGTACTTCGGCATCCTGTCCTTTCAGCATCTTGTCCTTCGGCATAGTTTCCTTCGGCATCTTGTACGCGGACGATATCTATGTGTATATATACAGATATATACAAACATACACATACATAAACCGTGTTTAATTAAATAATAAATGGATATAATTTTTTACAATAGCTGTTAGAACGCATATTCAGCATTACGAAATGATTTACACACCCCCAAGAGTTATACGAAGGAATTTTACTGTAAAATAAAATGTGATGCAAATACGACTTGGCTGAAACAGAAAAAATGTCGCGTTTGTTCTATTTTATCCATTAACTTCGTCGATTTCTGTTACACAACCTTTCCGCAAAAGATGTTTTTATTCATCAGTCACCACGCCGACTTTAAGGAAGAGGATTCTTTCTTAAAGCGTGATTTTCTCGCACGGGAGATGAGGAATAACTGTTTCTGAAAAAGGTCGAGGAATTTAAAGAGAAAACATTGATCGCATAGCATGCGGAACGCAATATATCTCCATGGAATATGCAATACTTTCGGCAGTCGCTTCTCCTTTTTTCCTCAATTTGACGAACCACGTAAGGAACGGAGATTCTAGAACGTATTTCTCGCGGAATTTTCCCGCTTATTTGCTGGCGACGAGACTAAACAACTCGAGCGAACGCTTAGGTTTTGTTCTATTTGGGAATCCGTTTTCTATTCTCAAGGAGGCCTATTTAACCTATGAATAATTTGATAGAATTATTTTCGTTTAACTTCAGGGATACGTTTCCTTTGGAAAAACAGGTGGAGTTGAAGCCCAATTGCATAAATTGTGAATAATAATTGAAAATTGCCAAGAATTCTTTCCTATTAAGTTCAATTTACTGAACTTACTCTAGAAATATCATTATAAATATTCAATAAGTTTTACGTATAACTCATTATCAACGGTATAATATTAACCGACTGTATAAAAAAATAATTATATAAATGAGTTTTTGTATTAAATTGTTAAGACCTTAATAAAAGCTAATATCGTTTTTTTCTTCTATTACGGTAATATTTTCTTTAAGCGGGGTTAAATGTGGTGACTTCAAAGTTGTTAGCTCAATGCGGAAAAAATTTCAATAAATACCGTTATTCCTTTAAATCCATTTGTACTTATATTAGAGCTAACATATATTTCTCAAAAGCAGTTTTATAAATATTTTTAGTTTTTCTGTTAAGCCACGAGTAGAATTCCTACCTACTTTTCCTTATAATGTGATGATGATATTGTTTGAAAAGCATTCCATTTCTAATCATTGGAGGAGAAAATATACAGAATTTAATTTATAAAAACCCTCATGTTGCACTAAGAGACAGTTTTTTTGTAGGCAATAATATATATAATACAATTGATCATAACGTATCCATTTCCATTGAAACGAATGAAAATGCGTTATAAATGTCTGCGCCTTTGCTTTGATTACATTTTTTATAGGCTGAAGGAAAAACATGGAGGCTTCCTTGAAAATTTTCGGAATTAGAAGAAATACACTCGTCCTCCCGAGAAACCGAAATTTCTACAGAACGCACCACACCTAACTTGCAATTGCTCCCTCTATAGATAATTTCGCTCAAAAACGGTAAGGATTGGAACATTGCGAAACGCATTCTTGGTAAAACAAAAGACATCGAGAATCGGATTCCAGCTTTATCCCTAGCGTGAGAAACGAGATGCGATCGAGGCATGTTTCCGTCAACGGGACGTTAATACACGGAACGTTAATACTCACGCACCGCTCACCTTTAATTGAACACGCAGTCGTCATCCCCCTATCCCGATTTTTTCATTCGTTTTGAATTTCTCTCGAAAGGGACGAATGGAAAAAAGTCCTTCCCTGCTGCTCTCTGCGGTCGTAATGCTCTTAACTCAAGACGCGAGTAACGAGAGAAAACAGACCTAAAGTAAAGCACGCGAAGAGAGCAGAAAACGGCGGGTAACGGAGGGAAAAGGAGATGGGAGTGAGCGAAAGAGATAGATCAGGAAATGAAGAAAAGGCGCCATGTTTGCGCTGCGAATGGAAATGGCAGAAGCCTGTGGGAGATAAAATGGGCGTGTATTGTGTCTGGAAGCGTGATCAATTGATTTTATCAAATGAAAAAAGAGGTAAGGTATGCAGAAAAGTGAAGGGGATTCGAAAACGTTTAAATCAAGAGGAAATGCCGTGGAAGATAAGGGAGAGAAAGGATGGGCAGTGCGAGAGAGAAGAAAAGGAGAAAACTGGATTGATAGAGGATTTTTTTGATGAGGCTGAGATTTGTAAAGCAGCTTCTTATATCAATCTTATATGCATTCAAAATACCATATTTAATTGCAAATAAAACTCACTTTTTGCAAAATTTTACTTTTGCATAATAAAAAAATCGGTGCGCGTGCAAAAATAGGATTCTAAAATATGAAATAATCGGTATTTGTTACAAGGAAATCTCTTAAGTACCCCTCATGGTACCATATAGAGTATCTAATATATAAAAGGCAAAAATCAAAAATCCCCTTCTAACCAAAATATCTTCGGAAAATAACCAACCGAGTTTAATCTTTTTTTAGACGACAGGGCAAGCCCCAAAGTAGGTTTGGATACCACTATTAACCCCCTCCACTCTCGCGCAGCACAGCCCTTGTGAGAAATTCGTTTCTGTCTGTCTGTCTGTAACTATGTTCCATTATAACTCGAGAATGGCTAAACCGATTTTCACTACTCTTTCACTAATTTGTTCAGCATTACAACGAACAGGTAAACAGAAAAAAATACAAAATATACAGCGTATTTAAGGCAAATAACGTTTTTACCTATGGTGTAAATACGTTTCACCTACAAAAAACATATAAATATACAGTCTGATCGAAAGTTATGACATTTTTTCAAGAACACTTTTACGGAACAAAACTGAATGTTGAGCGTGCGGGTGGTGCTAGGGTATATAAGTTTGTGCAATCCTGAATCGCACCCGGGCAACGCCGGGTCACACAGCTAGTGTAACATTTGAGAAAATTCTTTAATCATTGCAATAAAGAATAAAGGAAAATAAACCCGTTCCAATATTAATATTATTGATACTGTAAATAAAACATTCATCCTTAGCGTATACGAACAGAAAATATTGAGTGGCAATTGAAGCAAATTTAATTGTGTTCATCGGGTTTAAGTATCGCAGAAATGCGCAAGAGGCGCATAAACATGTGACGAAAAAGCTTCGAGAGTTAAGACCGAAATGTACTGGTGATTAAGTCCCGACACTTGTCGCGCGAGGAAATCACCGAGGTATTTAAACTGGAGACATCTTGCGCGACTTACTCTCTGTGAGCAATTCAACGCTACTTGACCTTGGTGTTATCACAGCAACTCTCGCGCTTGTGTGTACACTGTGCTCTGTGGGGATTTCAGTGCGGCATGAGTTCGCCAAGGAAGGTTCTGTGTGCCGCTGCGTTTGTTGTTGATAGCATTATTAAAAAGAAAATAAATAAAATAAAATGCTTGGTCAGAGAATGTATTCTCAAAAGGCCGAATTTTGGTGCTTACGAGAATGTCTTTGTTGCGCTTATTTTTTTAAAGCGATTTTAGTACTCGGCGGATTTCACATCCCATAACTCCAGATTGCACTCATACATTTTAATGAGTTCAATGGTCTCTTCCTTCGACCACGTTTTCTTCTTGTCGCACATGTTTCCTCCTCACCCAGCTCTCAGACAGTAGCAAGAAATTCCAACCTGGCTGGAACCGCTTCGAGAAGCTTCCGTGATCAAACTGATAGCTGTCTACACTGATAGTGAGTCAACTGTCGTTGCTTCCGCAGCAAGTTCATAAACACTGTCTGAGAGACTGCTCGCGGCGCTGTCTACACTAGCGAAATTGCTATCAGGCAGCTGCTCGCGAGACTTTAATCACAAGTGTATTCCCAGCCTTTACAGATGCAGCATGCATTATAATGCCACCAATAAAGACCAAAAAAACTGACAGTCATGCACGCGTGCGTCACGCACAGCGTGAAATAGTAATTAATTATGTAGTTCAATCGGATTCTTATATTCGTATTCTATATTATAAGCTACGTGAGGAAATAAAAAGGAGAATATATTTCAGAGGCCTATATACACCTATATTTTTTAGACCGTCTTGTAAAAAACACGGGTTTATATATTTCATTTTCTGGTTAATTTAATAGGCTATCGCCGGGTGAAAGGGCGTCAATCAGAGATGTCAAGATCAAATTAAACTGGAAGAAAAATACTCAATTTTGAAACAGATGGCAGCGTGCACGTTACGAAAATAAGCCCAATCGTTTTGCTGAATCTAAAAAGCGCCCTGCTCAAAATGGTATGAACTTTGATTAAGAACAAATGAATCAAATCAATGATTAAAAACTGTTATACTATTCGCCTCATCTTGAAATTCCATCACAAGCCTCACCCGCGCCCTATCTTTTTCATACATGCGGTGGAAGTAATGAGAGTATGAGAACGGCGGGCTACGCGTTTCAGGGACTTGGCTAAGAATCAAACGAATGAAGAAAGGAAAGAAAGAACGAGGATGCAAGGCGCAGGAAGAAAGTGGAGAATGAAAGGGGGAAAATCGCACGAGGAAAGAAAAGAAAAAGAGGGGAACTAAAGTTGAAAGACGTTAGACGGAGATGGACGAGGAGAGCCGTTCGAAGTCGTAAGAGAGACAAAATGCTGAATGAAGACGGGAAAAAGAAGGAATGGAGAAAATGGATATAATAAGGACGAAAGAGACACAGACGTCGTTAGAAGGAGAGAGATCCTGGTGCAGAGAAAGAGAGAGAGAAAAAAAAGATAGAATGAATGCATTTTCGTTTGACGGGGAATGTTTTTCCTTCTGGATTCACGACAATACAAACGTGTTTTCACAAGGAACAACTGAACGTCTCGTGCATTCAACGTTCGATATTTTTGTTTTCTTTTTTTTCAGCACGGAAAAAGTCGTCTGCTCTCGCTTTTTTTCTCAATCTTCTGACGGTCAGAATGAGGCCATTTATTCTGAAAAATCTCTCCCCCCCCTCCCTCCCCCTCTCTCTCTCTCTCTCTCTCCAGTACGCTGCTGAAAAAAATGCATTTTCGTCCCTTGAGGGTATCATCGGAACTCGCTTTTGCGACGTCTCTTGTTTCACTTCGTTTCTTTCTCCAATTTGGGTTCAACGCCCAATATATGGCTGCTTGAAAGATACCGAGGACAATAGATGGGATGCGTGATGAAATAAAAAAATGGCTGCAGTTATCGGCGAAATTTAAATAACTGAGTATCTTGGGTAGAGCTTGAAAATATATTCCATTATTCGTAGAACAATGTCGTATTTTGCGAGTGAATTTAATAATTTTTTAGTATAAGAATTGATATTTTTACTATTTAGTTTCAAATTTCATAATTTAATTAAAGTCGAAGGTAATTTATTCGTTTTTGCCTGCTTTTCTTTTTCGTCTTCTAACAAACCTTAATTCTCCGAGTAGAAGCATTATTCAAACGAATGTGTCCAAACCTTAACACGCATTTTTCCTACCCACCCGTAGGATACAAAAAAAACCCGTATCGCATTGTATTCTTGGTTTGCACATGCAGTTACGTCAGCATAGTATCCATCGCTGGCGCTAGATCATTTACAGCTCGATCCTTCAGAATACACTCCCGATAACATTTTATTTGGAATTTTTATTCCTGGCGCTTTCATCATATCGCGGGTTCTTCGACAACAATTATCCACCACGCATAATTATAACTCATTTAAGCTATTCGAAACTTGTATACTTTAATATTTATAATTCCCTTTCGCTTAATAATTTAAAAGAACTTCATAATTTGCAAGTAACTCGCACGTCCATATAATGGCTTCGTGGATTATTAATTCCTTTTAACTAATAATAAATAATAATAAACTCCAACGCCGATTTTACAGAGGAGATTTAGAAATGTGTGTATTTCCGATGATGACGACGATATAGTGCATATGACCCGATCGATTAAAGGCTGCAAGAATTACTCATGTAAATTAATTGAAGAAACCAGCCGTACTAATGTATTCGGTTCTCTACTGATTTCAACGATGTTATACTCATTAAGTTTCTGTGCCGTTTTCGTATTAACTTCGCTCTATTTTTTGTATATTATATTGATATAGATTTGACAACTTGCCTTACTGTGGTCACCTAGCATACGGTATTTTGTCACCTCTATTGCTGTCCGTCTTGATTCAATCGCCGTTTTCGTACCCACCACATTTACCCCACTATAAGAAGTTTTTTTCCCTTCAGTTTCAATGAAAGGTTGGAGAACCTCTTAAATTCGCGATCGAAGATATAACTAATTATAAAATAATGTCAGTGATTATGACTACCATAACATGTTATAAATCACATTTGTTTTTGCGCTAAGCATTGTGATGTTAATTTTAAAAGTTTAAATAAAAAATTATTTTGTTTTAGATACATGCTTCAGAATTCCTTTAAAATATTTTTCCGTCCAAATTGGCTTCTGTAAAGGAGCTCGTCTTATATTTTAGGTAGTTCTATAATCGGATTATTACGGTATTTTAGGTACCTAGTTCAAATTTTTCAGCAAACGTAAGCTTCAATAAAGAGAACATCCTTCAAAAAATAGTGCGAATATTTTTCTTACTTGCACAACTTAAAATTGAACATTTATTAAAGAAGATTGTACTTTCTTAACTCGTTTTATGGGGTCATTTTCTCAATATTTTTTGTTCCTTTTCATGTGCAAAAAATTGCCCTTGTAGACTCCAAAAATTCTTTTCTTTAAATTTTATGCGATTCTGAAGATGAGATCGCTATTTAACTTCACTGCGTGTTAAACGTGTTATGTTCCCTGCTGATTCACCTCTTGTTTACGCGCAATGGGTATCTAAGAGATACTGCAATGAATAGTGGATAGCAATAACCAGGGCAACGAACCGAAATTTTTTTCGCTCCGGTTTTCGTTCCGGTTCACACAAAACAAAAAATTTCGGTTCGGTTCCGGTTTTGCTCCAAGAACCACCGTTGAACCGGTTCGAACCGGTTTCATTCGCTCCGACTTTGAATTTTTGAGGAAAATTTCAAGAGAAGTCTAAAATAATCTTTATTAATTAATGTTATTTTTCATTTAAACCAAATATGTCGTCACTACCACAAGCCAATACCATAAAAATAGATATCCGCATGTAACAACGCGCAAGCGCCCCCTCCAACCATGTAACGAACAGTAAAACATTATATGCATTCCCTTCTAACATGTTTCGTTATTCAATTTGTTAATGGCTCCTTTTATACGACTCCGTCTAATAGTGTTCTATAGGAATTTAAAATTTATTTTTCCTTTTTAGCGCGTACAAAAGCTATAAAAAATGTTATTTATTTTTTAATCTTTAATTTGATGAAAAACCGTTGTATTCTATCGAAAGTCAAGATTTATTTGATTTTACAATTCCAATATTCCAGATTCCAATATAAGCAGATACTCTCATCATAATTAATTTGCTCCAACAGTACTTATGCACGTACTTGAACAGGCACAATAATATTAATTCACATTTTAATGTTGAATGTAATTCATAGTTGTTCAAAGAAGAGCTACTTAATTATTTTTAAATTCAATAATTTAGATGCCAATATTACAAATACCATACAATATATAATTACATTAATTTTCTTAGGATGACAAATATGTACACACAGTAATATTTAACAGAAGTAAGAATGCCTCAAAAGCACGACTGCGGACCAAACCTTCCTGGATAAGTTTTAGCGAAAGACAACCAGAATATAAGGGTTCAATGCTTATGGAGAAGGGATGGAAGTTTATAAGGACAATAACCTCCAACTTTAAGCAAAATCCAAGTAAAAATCGTGAGATTGTGAATCGTGAAACATTTTTACCCGGAACACTCCACGGGCAGATAACGTAGGCAAACTAGGGACCTGTAGATGTAAATGTACCCTCGTCTCCTCACTGATCCTTCCGCATTTTGATTATTGCTGCCTCGTATATAATGGCATCAACGGGAAACTTAATAGTAAGCTTCAGAGGGCATTAAACTCTTGTATGCGTTTTGTCTACGATGTCCCAAAATATGACCACATTATTGGCTTTTACATTAAATCGAAGTTTCTCAAAACAGATAAAAGAAGGGCATACTTCCTGGGAAATCTTTTTTATAAGATCTTATACACTAAAACAGCAAGCTACCTCTGCCAACTGTTTACCTACTCTACGGATATACAAAACAGAGCCACACGTATTCCCAAAGACCATTTGTATAATCCCAACCATCTTACTACTACATACCATAGTTCATTTTTAATAAAATCAGTAAATCTTTCGAACTCCATCCCAGTGTCTATACGTTGTGCTGCTTCCTTGGACACGTTCAAACATAAATGTTATTACTATTTAGTAAATAACTGCAACCATGAGCCCTTCAGCACAATATAATGTGCAAAATCATTAATTAAATTTTTGTATGTATGCATGTATAACTTTCTACGCACTAAACTTCGCTCTTTGCCTTTGGGCGCTATGGAAATATATTACGATGCTACTGACAACATGTGATACGTGATTCATGAACTATTTATGTAATATTTATATGATTATGTGAACATGTGATCATAATATCTGGTTATTATTGTACCAACTTCTTTTATGTTATCGAGTCTCTCCTCCTTTCAATATCTTAACTTTCAATATGTTAACTTTTTTGTCAATATGTTAATCTTTTTTTCAACTGCTGTTAAGTCCTTAAAGGCCACTGACCTAGGACAATAAATATATTTATCTATCTATGTATTGAGATGCCCATGAAAAATCCCACCATTGAATCGACAGATATTACCATAAAGGCTTATGAGCATATATTCCCAAGAAAACCATTAACCTTTGTCTTATTCGGCGTTTAAAACTGAGGCTTTTAAAAAAGACTCATATTAAAGCAAAAGAAAAAACCCTTCTTTTGCTCCACCCGTTTATGTGAACCGAAAAAATGTAACGAAATAAATTACGGTTTTCAGTTTCTGTACGGGTTCAGAAAAATATTTTTTTCGGTTCGGGTTCACTCCAGCTAAAATAACGGTTTTTTTTTCTTTTTCGGTTTCGGCTTTGGTTTTATGCTCGGTTCCAGTTCGATGCCCAGCTCTTAACTAAGAACACCAAGGTGGCCAACGGCTTAACGTCCCTTCCGAAGGACTGAACGCTGACTTTGCGCCGTCTCCTCAAGCCACAGCCAGCGTCCTAATCACTACTCCACTGGCACCCCCTTTAACTTCATTTTACGCCTATACTTTGTGTATATTAGCCAGGCTCGTCTCTGGGATCCGCGGGACCCCCTATCCCTCAAACATAGAAAAACGACATCTTGCTTATAACAAACATCTAGAGCGATTTTTCATAGACGCGGGCCCACCCTAGGCGAATGGCCCAGGACGACTGCCCTCCCAGCCCCCCATATAGACGGCCCTAATTTACCTAACATCGGTCGTTCTCGCTTCTCCTCCTTTTTTAGTTTCTTCAGCATTTAATAAAGTGAAAACGAATTTTTGTTCCTTGTGTCGTCTAAAAACACATGTTTCTTCAACATTTCATAATCCGTTCTTACCTCCACTCACCTGGTTTCCCACATCTGCACGTAATGTCATTCACGTCCCCTTTCCCTTTGTCGTCTCGGGTGAATATTCTCCATTGACAAACGGGCTTCGTTTTAAAATTTTTAACAAGTTCATTCATGCTTCTTTGCTCAAGCAGTATTGTCACCGAGTATTTCCTTCTCGAGAAAGAACTCCTAGAAAAGGGTTCTTTAGCTATTCTCATAGTTGACAATTTATCATTAATAGTCTCGAGTCAGTGGGACGCCTTCAACGTCAGGTCTACAGTAGACATTAAGATTTACCCCCTTAAGTAGCGTTAAATTTGTGGTTTCCTTTCTTACAGATTCTGTAAAAAAACTCATTTAAAAGTCTTAACAGGTTTTTTGCAAATTAACACTTGGTAAAGTTTTTCCCGTACCTATTCTTCAATTTTGCTAAAGATGTAGTATTTTAGTTTTTAGTGGCTTTACTACGAGTAATCATCATAGGTAGTCTGTCCGTAGACAGGTCAGTGATTATTCATGGTTAAACCTGGTTCTCCACATACTCCTATTTTCCGCTGTCCTCTTCATATCTTGATAACTCTTTCCATTTAAAATCGTCTATCAGCTAAAACCTTGTCCTACCTTTCCATTTTGTTTTCCTTCTAACACGTCTTTAATCATACTCTCTCTCCTCAGGTAATGTCCAACACAGTTTCCCTTCCTCTTTCTAATAGTCTGTATAATCATTCGTTTCTCTCCTACTCTTCGTAGCACTTCATCGTTTTCCATCCTATTTGTCCATTTTATCTTCCTCCAAGTCCACATTTCAAAGCTTTCCAAGTATTTATGTCATTTTCCTTAGCATCCATGTTTCTGCCCCGTACAAAGCTATACTCCATACATAGCATTTTATGAACTTCTTGCGGATATCTTCCTCTATATTTCCCGTAAGTAGATGTTTCTTTCTTATGAAAGCCGTTTTTGCTATTCCTATTCTAGTTCTGATCTCATCCGTACACTTTGCTTCTCTTGTATTTATAGTGTGAAACTTGTTCAATACTTATGTTCAGATTCTCTTCTTTGCCCGATATTTGAATGAACTTGGATTTTTCTGTATTTATTTCCATACCGTAAGAGCAATATAGCGCACTTTTCGGTCAACGTACCCCACTGCCTTTGATTAAAGCTTCTCAATTTTTTATAGGAGATAAATTTTACTGTTCACCATATATGTGCATACAAGAAAATACACAGAAGAAACACTTTTCTTAAAGAAAACTTCATAAGCTACATGAATATAATAAATTTAACAAAATTATTATAAATATGATTTATCAGAAAATAAACAAATACATTTTATCGAAACATACGCAACAAACTTATTAGTGAGAACCTTGATCTTGTTTACTGTCAACCAACAGTTTTATTCTTGGAAAAGTTTTGAGAGAGATACACGCGTATCATGTTCAGCCTCCAGTTTGTTCCTCGCTTTGGTTTTGATTGAAAAGAGAACTGAGTAACCTGATTCGCGAAAATAAGTGGTAACAAAAAGAATTAAAACCCTATAAACTCGTTTAATAAGAATTGGATATGCTTCTTTCAGTGTACACTAGAATTTATGTTATTCCATTGTTCCAAAATCTATGCGGAGTTTCTTATTATTGCACAGTTCAATTGACTTGTATTTTGCTCTGTTGGCTTCGCTTATTTTTTCTTACTCAATATGAAAAGGATTTCTTATTAAAATGTCACTAATTTGGTCAGTCCGGATGATTCCTTCAAATGTCACTTTCAGATTTTTAATTATATAATTTATAAAAGAGATTGCCTCAAGACTTCTTTTCAGTACTATATATTGCAGTTATGCCTCTATGTTAGCTGTTACTTCCAGGTCTTTAATGTACTATTATTACCAACAGAATAAGAATTTTATATAAAATAATAATAAAAATTTACTTGCAAAATAATCAAAATAGGAAGTATATGCAATCGTTTGTAATATTTTTGTACCGTTTTCATAAATTTGCTACAAATCTTAAATCCACGACTGTGCCTTGATGACTACCTCGACTCGTCAAATTAAAACAGCACTTGTTTGACAATTGAAAAACATGCTATTTGTTTTGGGGGCACTATACTGATTATTTATCTATGCATTACGTACAAGTGTATAAATACTGGATACTAATTTATATCAAGTAACAGGCTAGAATCTTGATGGCATCCCTTTTAATTCTTCATTATCAATAATTTTTACAGAGCGACGAATAAATTAATATGTAATTTGTAAATATCTCAATAAACATTAACGTAGGGAGGCGCTGGAGTGCCCGGGGCGCCGAAATTCCTCGGGTCGCCCCTGATCTCACGTACCCCTTGACTGGGCTTCACGTACCCCTTGGGGGTACATGTACCCCAGGTTCGGAACCACTGTCCTAAAGGAAAGTCGGTTGAGACTTCGTTTTTTGCCGATCGAATCATAATTCTGTTTCGTTGTGCACGTATTCTTGTGGAGGGTATAGTGGCCGGCAGAATTGTGTAAAAGTTAAATTCAAATTTCCTTTCCTTGATATTCGTCTTCTTTTAAAAATTCTCCTCCTTAATTGCATTAAGTTATTTTTATAATATTAATGCAGACTAATCATACCATAATAGAAAAATAACTTTCAACATTCTTTAAATAAAATGTTTTATTAAATTGCCATTTACTGTCTGCTTCAGAAGCTCTTTCCTTATTTGTTAAATATTTGCTCCGGTTAAATTTGGATTGATATTAATTTTTCTCAGTGGGGTATTTATGTAAGGGCCACGGATCTGAGCCCCCCGAGGTTCCACTTTCACAAATAAATTTAAAAAATATGCTAAACCTGTAAATAAGCAATAATTACCGCAAAAATAACCAACTTTATGGAGATTTTTCTCTCATACATATATTTATTTTATACTAAGGGCTCCAAAATAACATTAGCCATGGGTCCACAGACATTCACTATCTAATACTCTTTCTGCTTGCATCGATTTGCTCCCTAGTAAAAATATAAATTTTTAACTGTGGCCATATACAACGCTAGTGACAGGTGTAGCGTGAAGTTCGTTGGAATTATTCTCCGGATGAAAAGCTGTCTTCCTAAAAACTTTTCCAATTCATCGCACGTATCCTTTATTTGCATTTGTATAGAAATTAAAAAAGAGATTTCTCGTGAACAGCGTTATCCATCTTTTATGCTCAGAAAACCAATCTATATCGAAAATTCAATTCGTGGAAATTTGCTCGCAAAAGGTTGCTTAGGGCGAAAAGATATTAACGAACAATTTCAAATTTCTACTCGGAACCGTTAAAAATGAGCGAAACGCCGAGGAATTTATTCAAAATCCCGTGTAGAATATTTCGCATTTGGCTCCATAACGACATCACCTCGATTACAGATTTGTTACTCCATCGCTTTTCTTCCTATTATATCGCCTGCTCAGCATTAAGAGAAATATCGTATGCAGTGTAAAGTACATTTCTAACGAGCGCCACACATCGTATTTAATGCATACATTACCTTAAAATCCCGTTTAAATTGCCGATGTGGCAATTTAAACAGATCCACTTATGGAAAGAGAGAGAGAATGCTAACTAACAAAATAGCAGGATTCTCCTACAAGCCTTTCCACAATGTCGAATTTCACGCTTCCAGTAACTCCCATAATTGATTTCATAATGATTAGTCAACCCACCGTCTTTCCTCCGTGGTCGTCCAATTCACCACGGAAAGTTATTAATAAAAAAATCCATTGCGGATATTTCATTGAAACTCCTACACGCGTGAATATTTCCTCCAGCTTTATTTTTTTAACAATCTGAAACATCTTAACAAGCTGGTGACAGAATTGTGGGATTTGATTTCCTTTTAGCCAGTGGGGATCCTAATTTATTTTGCGTAGTTTTCTCGTCAAATTCAGCATATTTCGCCACTTCTGCTGATGCACCATTCACAAAAGCGCCTCTATGTTGATGAAAATTGTCTCTCTATTATGCTTACGAAGGGAATATCTCCCGAAAGTTCAATCTATATACTATGCGTGGAAATGTATCTCTCCGACACCACAGCGGCTCTCCTGTGGGTAAGTGTCCAACACCTACACAGGTGCCGTTGTTGAAATATGTACCAATTTACCTTTTCTCTTCCATAATCAGATATATACATACACTAGTAGAAGGTGCTTGCATACTGCAAGCATTTCATCTCACTTTGAAAAAACATTAATCTTTCAGAGAGATATTTCATCTTTCAGCTCCGTAGCACATTTGGAAATACATAAACCTTGAAAATTTGTGTAAACAATTGCGAATTTTTAGCGGCTGCATTGTTGCACTTTTTCAAGATTTTCGTTTTTTCTAGTCAGTTTTGTACAAAATTCTACATAAGAAAAAAATTTCGAATCTCCAGCTCATCTGAAAGTGCCTAAACATTAGTACATAAGGGAACAACGAAAATCGCTGCGGAGGTAAAATGTTTACAATAAAAAATATTTGTAATGATGAAATATCTGTCTGAAAAATGAATGTTTTTTCAAGGTGAGATGACATGCTTGCAGAATTCAAGCACCTTCTAATAGTGTGTGTATATATATATATATATATATATATATATATATATATATATACTAAAGGAAAAGAAAAGGTAGTGATGAGGGTGGCAACAAGGTGTTGAGGGAAGCCCAGCGGACACTTACCAAGTTGAGGACCAAGCTGGCAGGCTGCTGGGGGCGTCGAAGAGACACGTGAAATACACGAACACAAAAAGATCTATATATATATAATATATACAATATATCCTTATTCTGTTGGTCGGCCCGTCCGTCCGTTGGTCCGCCGGAACGCTCTATAGAAATCCTCATAAGAGAACACTTAAAAGTACCTTGCAGGCTTTTCTTTTGCAAAATTAAATTAAAAGTAATTGACCTACGATCTTTGAACTTAGACGATTCCAAAGAAAAATAAACAAAAATTCTTATTCTTATCGTCGACTTTTGCCTTCGGTTAGATATCGCTCAAGTTATACATTTAAATCACATTTATTGGAACATTTTAAGCTTTTTAAAGATATGTTTCTTGCCGACCGTGTCATTGTTAAACCTCGAGATTGTATTGTCGTCCTTATACTATATGCGTAAGGAAAGTGTGCTCTGAATGCTTTAGTACGAGAGAGAAAAGGGGCCGGAATTATTTATAATTGAAATCGTGTTTTTCATTAATTTCTTTTCGCTTAACTTTCTATTGAAAGGTTTGATATTTAACTATTTTTATAGTTATTTTCATAGTTTTTTTGCAGTGCATCTTATAATTAACCGGAGTTATAAATTCGCATCGCAAATATGAATCACGCAAAAAGCCATTCCTTGACATGCAGACCTTTTTCGTTTTCATTTAAAAATATTTCAAGGATGATGTATTTAACTTACATTAGTTATGCGAAGAGAAGAATTTAAATCTCATTCGCAAATCTTCAAAAATTACGTTTTAATACGATTTTTCACGTTTTCACGCATTTTGTTTATATTGGACCACTGTTGTCCCAGTTTTTTAATTTTATTCTTGACCTCCTAATAAATGCACCAATTTAGTGCTTTAACACGGGTCAGACGTTTATACATGGGTATAATTTATTTACTGAATCTATTAATTAATTATAGGGAAGGGAGGAAAAGAGAATGGGAATGAGCAGAAATTGAGAAAGAGGAAGAGGACGTAGCATTTAGGATTAAAAGGAGCTGCAGTATAAAAATAACAAAAATAAATTATAATTGATTATAAAAAATGTTATACTATTGAATCATACGCCATTGAAAAATGGTGGGAATTCATAAAACTAAATATAGGTCACGTAATTTTCAATAGATATCTTTAACTGATAATACAGCAAATATTTCGAACCGAATTTCAAATAGGAGTGAAAAAATAACATTTTATGACTTTTATTTAAATTTCTTTAACGAAAGTGATTTTTCTGGAAAATTTTCAAAACTAATATAGTTAAAAGAAAAATGCGATCTTAAAATATAGTTAAACTCATTGCAGTTCATGTAAGTATTTAGTTAATACTAAGTTACTACACATTTTCCTTTGATGGTAAATTGGCAGTTCGTTCACATTTTATCCTATTTTTTACGAGTTAATAATAGTAAAATAATTTTTATTTATTTAAATAACTTATAATTTTCTCAAATATCTCAAGTAAATTTCTGCTACTTCTTATTATTTCAATTTTCCTCTTATTCTCAGCAAATATTTGGATAATCAATTGGCCTCTCTACTAATAATTCCTTAAACAGTGTAATTAAAACAAATATAACTTTCAAAAACAGTGATTTGATTGTGCCTGAAAGCCAAACCATATCATAGCATATCTTACTGATTTTTCATATCGAAATCATATATATTTGTAATACTTTTATGAAAATCCCGTCATATTTGACGGTAAATTACGCAAGTATATATTTAATATCTTGAGGAAAAGGAAAGGTAGTGATGAGGGTGGCAACAAGGTGTAAAAAGGAGCCCAGTGGACACTTATCAAGTTGAGGACCAAATTAAGTTGCGAGTTGCCGGGGGTTTCGAAGAGAGACGTGAAAGCACGAAAGACACACAATTGAAAGCTTTTCGGGCTTAAGTCCTTGCTGTAATCTATTTCATTTATCTTGGCGACTGACATTTCGTACGTACTCGGGACCGCTCGTGTTATTCCGCTGCTTGGAGGTAGGGATACGGAAAAAGTATCGATGCTTTACTCATATCGACAATTTCCTTTCGATATCATGTACTTTTGTACTCGACTTTTCTTTCGATTTTCTACTCATATGCCCATATTTTTCTCAGTATCGAATCAAATGAGTACATGCAGTAACAAAAGTGAGGCACAATTTGCACGAGCTCCCCAGCGTTGACACACTAAAATTACGACTTGATGAGCTGTCATCATCATCATCATGCTTCTGTCCGAAGACAGGTTTTAACTGAATCGCTGCCTCCATTTCTCTCTCTCCCTAGAAGCCTCTTTTATCCCTCTATAAGTATTATATCCCTGCTTTATATTATCTAATATTCCAATTCTTTTTCTCCCTCTTCCTCTTCTTCCACTAATTTTTCCTTCTAAGATCGTCCTTTGTAAACACTGTCTTCTCAATATGTGCCCTATCCAATTTGCTTTTCTTTTCCTGATTGTTTTTATTAGCGTCCTTTCTTCAAACTCAAACTCGGCGCTGCCATATATAGTAAACTGGAATACGTTGCGGAGAGCTCAGAAAAAAGAAAAAGATGACAGCAGTGAGCTACTGGGACTGTTCGGACAACGACGAACAGCACTCAGAGACTCGATGTATGCACAACGGAGGCCAGAGAGATGATGAGCTCTCGACGGGGGAGGCTCCGCCTACTTCATTCCCATTGGTTACCGTAAGATTGCATACTGGAAAGCTCTCTTCTTCGTTCCCTCTCTCAGCCGCAAAGATATATGAAACCGAGTATAGGTAACTGAAATTAAGTAAAACACTGGGTGGGGGTGGGGGATGACAGGGTGACGTGAGGAGGTTGATGATTGGAGGAGACGGGACAAAGGGAGGGGTGGATGGCCAATAAATTTAGCGAGGAGGGGAGTGTTGCAAGGTAAGGCAAGAATAGCCCTTACATTGTAACTAGGGATGGTGGGCGTGTAAGGATGGGATCTAAGGTTGTTGGCTTGATCACCCTCTAGATCTGTACACCGACCAGGTCCGGAGGATATCCACGTTTGAGAAGAGCATCCTCGAGGACGGAGTAATAATGTCGAAAGACGCTCTATGAGAACAAATCCTCCATCCTCGGCAAGCAAGGGCGTAGGGGATAGAAGTTTTGATGTGAAGCGGATGGCAGTTATCATAGTAGGGAAGCTGTTGGTGGGTTTTATATGAACGCAGGTGCGGATTTTACTGTCTTGGATGTAGAGGTCGACGTCCAGGAAGGCAATGTTGGAGGTAGAGAAATAGTGGGTGAAGGAGAGTGACGGGTGAGAGGAAAGGCGCGAAAGAAACGTAAGGAGACAGTCAGGTCCATGCGTCCAAATGAGGAAGACATCTTCGATGTATCTTATCCAGAAAAGTGGTCTAAGAGGTACATTGAGGAAGTGACTTTCCCATTCCCCAACGTAGTAATTGGCGTGTCTGTGTGTGTGTGTGTGTCTGTGTGTGTGCGTGTGTGTGTGCGTGTGTGCGCGCGCCCGCGCGTGTGTGTGTGTGCGTGTGTGTGTGTGCCTGTGTGTGCGTGTCTGTGTCTGTGCGTGTCTGTGTCTGTGCGTGTCTGTGTGTGTGCGTGTCTGTGTCTGTGTGCGTGTCTGTGTGCGTGCGTGTGTACGTGTGTGTGTGCGTGTCTGTGTGTGTGCGTGTCTGTGTGTGTGCGTGTCTGTGTGCGTGCGTGTGTGGCTGTGTGTGTGCGCGTGTCTGTGTGCGTGTGTGTATGTATATATATATATATTAACTAAAGGAAAAGAAAAGGTAGTGATGAGGGTGGCAACAAGGTGTTGAGGGAAGCCCAGCGGACACTTTCCAAGTTGAGGACCAAGCTGGCAGGCTGCTGGGGGCGTCGAAGAGACACGTAAAACACACGAACACAAAAACACACGCAAGCTTATCGGGCCTATGCCCTTCTTCAGCGAAAGAGTAACGTAAAGTGACACACTGGGCGGGGAATGACAGGGTGATGTGGGAAGGTTGATGATTGGAGGAGGTGGGGAGTAGGAGGGGTGGATAGCCAATAAAGAGGGAGTGTGGTAAGGGAAAGTGCGAATAACAACAATGTAACAAGGAGACATTGTAACGGGGGCTAATAGGGTTAGCGGAAGTTGAGGCCAGGCGGAGAGAAAGAGTCGAGAAGATGGATATGTGCTAGTTCCCAGTGTCGGAGAAGGGGGGCAGGAGTGTCATAGGGTAAAGTGCCAATAATCCTAACATTGTAGCAACTATTGAAGGGGACATTGTGGGTATTGGCGTGTAATGCAACTGGGAGGGGGCGTCTGAGAGAAACGCTATTCCGGTGACCGTTCATTCGGATGTTTAACGGATTGCTGGTGAGGCCTACGTAAAACGCGGGACAAAGGGTGCAGGTAAGGAGGTAAATGACGTTACGGGTGGTGCAGTTGCTTCTGGAGGTGATAGGGTAGGTGATGTTGGTGGAGGGACTCGAGAAAGAAGATGAGGGTAGGTGGATAGGGCAAGTGAGGCAGCGAGGTTTTCCGCAGGGGTGGGAGCCTATTGCAAGAAGCGTGGTAGATGTGGGAAGTTCCTTCCTCCACAAGATATTTCCCAAATTTGGGGGCCGGCGGAAGGAGAGGAGCGGAGGATTGGCAAAAAGGTTGATAAAGAGGGACTGATGGGAGGAAGAGGTAAGAATTGGGTGGGCAGCATGAAGGATTATTTTGAGAGCTTCGTGGATACCAGGAAGGAAAAGTGTCGTAAGAGTGAGTGGAGGGGTAGATGCAGGAATAGTGGGTGTTTAAGGATGAGATCCATTGTGGGTAGGCGTCATCGCCCTATATTCATTCATTCGTGTTCTGTCTTGAGATAGGTCCTACCAATTATTTAATAAATTGGTTTTGACTAGGGAATATACATACACGGTG
Source organism: Tanypteryx hageni (assembly GCA_028673005.1). Lineage (NCBI taxonomy): Eukaryota > Metazoa > Arthropoda > Insecta > Odonata > Petaluridae > Tanypteryx > Tanypteryx hageni. The sequence goes on along the minus strand of CM054115.1, from coordinate 44,347,648 downwards.
TGGTGGTTTCCCATTGCCTTCCACACCGCCCTATATATATATATATATATATATATATATATATATATATATATATATATATATATATATAATACGTAATCTGGATATAGATAGGTTTGTGATTATATTTGGTTTGATCTGGTTCTCCACAATCTCCTATATTCCGCAGTCTTCTTCATGTCTTGAAAGTTCTCTTTCCCTTTAAAATCGTCCATCAGCTGAAACCCTTTCCTTCCTCTTTCTCCTTTCAGTTTTCCATCTAACATGTTATCAATTCCCTCCTCAGGTAATGTCCGATTATATTTATTATATTATATTATATTAAGTTCGTATATTCTTCCTGATCTTACCAGTTTATTTATGATTTTCTGGAGCATCTTTTCCTTCCTTCCGAAAAGTATTTTATTAAAAGCGTGTTTTTATAATCCTTTCTCCACTCTTGAAATCATAAACCACACACACGCATATATATTCATATAGAGTATAGAGATATATATATATAATGTAAATATTCAGATATACATATATATGCATACGTACGTACAAACGTACATACGCACATACGTACATACGGCGACTAGCAACCGGCATAACTCAAATTTAATCCATTATATGGCCAGGTTTAGAGAGGTTCTGAACACACCTCGGAAAATTGGGAAGAAGGTGAAAGGAGTAAAAGCTCGCATCTCGAAACGAGTGAGAGAGAATTTTCTGAGAAGGCAGAGAGAGAGAGAGAGAGAGAGTGCAAAAGGGAGACGAGAGAAGAGGGTGACGTGTTTCGGTGAGTTAGAGGAAGAGTGCGAGGAGGTTTCCTTGGAAGAGGAAGCGAACACTGCGGCGGAAGGGAAGTTATATTCTAGCGTGTCGAGGCGTAAGAGGAGAGAGAGAGGGCGGGGCGAAAGGGAAAACAGAGAAAGAGACTTTGACATATAAAAGAGAAAGGATGAGAAAGATAGGAGAGTTTAGACGCTTGGGGGCAAAAAACAATGGAAAAGAGAGGAAGGAGAGAGACATGAAGAGAGAGTTGAGAGAGAGGAGGAGAGAGGAAAAGTAGAGTGGGAGGAAGAGAAGAAATTAGAAAGGAGAGAAGAGAGAAAAATGGAGTGAGGAGGGGAGAGAGATAGTGGAAGAGATGAAAGGAGAAAGGAAAGAAGAGGGAGAAATGGAGAGAGACAAAGTAGGAGAGAAAGAAGAGATCGAGAAAGGGGGTGAGAAAAGAAGAGAGGGAGGAAGGAGGGGAGAGTGAGGTAGAGAGGACAGGAGAAAAAAATTGAAGGGAGAGATGTAGAGAAATAAAGGAGAGATATAAATAGAAAGAAGGGATAGGAAAAGAGTGAGAGGGAGAGAAAGAAGAATGGAGAGAATAGAGAAAAAGAAGGTAAGATATAAAAGGCGAATGAGATTAAAGAGGAGGTTTAACCCTGCACAGGTCGCATGCTGAAATGTTACGGAAACGGTCGCGTGGCGTCTCACAGACTCCATTTTGATTTTATCGTTTTCTTCCGTGAATACTTATTCTATTTGGTATATAATTGCAATTTTATAGGATTAATGTCGTGCATTAATAATAACAATTTAATAATATCATACTAATATATTAATTTATTTTTACGATGTCACAATAAAATGAAGGTATGTAGCAATTAGTAATCCAAAATAAAAGTTATTTAACATAAAATCACAATAAATATTGTTGAAAACAATAATGTTCATGTAACACATATGGCAGAAAACAAAAAATAAAAGATAAAATTTTGGTATAGCAAATAGAAGAAATTTGTTGTGCATGCTGCATGCAAATGTAATTATTGCAGTTTCTGCATTTATATTGTGTATGCCCGTTTTTTGATCGCCCACATTTATAACACATTTGCCTTTTTGGGGAAGTACCATCTTCTACAGGTGTTTCACGTTCAAGGGTTCCAGGAAAAGACAGTGAATATCCCGTTTGAGTTATTTTGGTAAGGTAGAGCACTGTGAACGAATACTTAGAAAGTCTTCGGCCAGTTCACTGGCCAATATTTTCAAAAAAATGACGTCTCACATTGCCATCGGTTTGATTGTTGCTACGATAGATAATTTCGGAATTTATCCCAGCCACTTTCAGCATACTGTACATCACGAGCCATCTGTTCGTTTTCCTCGCAACGTCGTAAGTGCTGAAGAGTTGGTCGACAGTATCAACACCTGATTTTGTAGCATTGTAAAATGTAATAATATCTGGATTTCTTTTCTTCTGTAGAAGAATGTATACTCCCGCGTCGATATAAGCAATACGTTTTAATTCTTTTTCCGGACGTATGAAACTAGGGTTCAGTTATATGCATGTTCAGTTATAATTGTTGTTAATTAACCTGTAATGTAAAATGGTTAATGTATTTTAAGAAGTTTCAATCCTCGAGTTTGTGAAAAATTATTCAATGAATATTTTTAATACCGCACTCAAATGCACCAGCTGAAAGACGTTTGAGCCTCATGAATACTGTTTGGCACAAAGAGAGAAACAGAATTCTGATAGAAATTTTTGAGGCCGAGTTAACGGTTAAGCAAAATTTCGGGATGAGTTGCAAAGAATTTCAGTTCATTTTAAGAATTGAATACAATAATATTTTTTTAAATATAAAGTCAAATGAAAAGTATAACAATAAATAAAACCTAAAGTACTGATCTACGACTATGTATACCTTTTAATTCTGTTGTTTTTAAATATTCTTTAAGATATACGTGCTATGGATATTTGCTATTTGCCGATTTCCTTTGAGAGAATAGAATAGACGGTTTTCTTTGTTTTATATGTGCTTTTGGCGTTATATTATCATATTTTGTGATTTTTATAATACTATTATTGTCAAGGTTGTGGTTGTACTACCTAATAGTGATTATAAATAAATTAATGTTTTCACTTTCAAAAGTAAGGTATTGGCATTATTGACCCATTCCTCTCTTTCAGTAATATTTTATTCCTTTTTTTGCCGACGCGTAAAAAATGTCCCGCGCAGTAGTTTCGGAAATCTGGCAACCCTGATCCCCATACACATGCACACTGTTATCGGTTCAAGTACTTGCGAAAGGTTGTGCGAGCACATTATAACTCTCTCTCCCGTCAATTTTATCGATTTTTTATTAACCTGACTAAACTTATAGCTTTAAGTTTGTTACAAAAACTTCTAGTCTCGATGTTTTTCTTATCAAATTAAAACGGTTCCTATGGTTTCATGTATTCACTGCCCTCGTGATACATTGTGAAAAATTTTAGAACGGAAGTACATTATGGTCACTGCTTTTATAGGTATTTTTCTATAGATAATTGAGTAGTATAGGAAAAAATAATTAAAGATAAAGAAACATTGTAGAATCAAAAGAATATCATAACAGAATTTCACGAAAAAGCAAAAACATTGAAAAATATCACCAAAAAATTACATTTCTGTTTTTAAAAATAGCTGAATTCGTTCAGCTTTCTCTCTGGTTCCGTCTTATATTCTTTGATAACAGTCAATCCCCTCAATTCTTTGCAAATAAAATTTTACTCAAGAACTTGAACCACCCATCCTCGGGAAGGTATTAGGTAACGTTACATTATTTCTTACGATTCTAAAAATTAAAAATTCAAGGTTCAAAAGTCTGAGACCGTGAAATATGTTCCTTAAGACTCCATCTAATGTCATTGATTTATTCCTTCTCATGCTGCGCGAGGAAGAAAAGTTAAGTCAACGTAAACATATTCCCAAACGGATACGGATATTGGTCTGGAAAGGTAGGCATCATGCAAAGGGGCTTTAAAACTAATGGTTCCATTCAAACGAAAAAATTATAACTAGCGAGAAGCAGTTAACAAAAAGTGACTGATGGCTTTACAAAACTGGGCGATGGCCCCTGAACATTTCAATGGGGGACTGTCAAATATCGGGAATTACCAAAATTTTAGTGAAGTTTATTGTATGGCTATTGTTATAGGCAAATATAAAGTTTTTTCTTTAAATTTTTAACGGATATTTATAAAAAAAGCAATTCAAAACGGACGAGTTAATTACAAATCCGGTCACATCTGATTGGTAGCCAAAGTTTGCCGAGTGTTTAGTGATGTCAGTGAATGCAACAAGCGTGTTAGCCGATGCTAGCCGTGCTAGAAGCCATTCTGCCGATATAGAAGTAGAAGCTTGAAAGACATAATTCTGTTGTTTTCCTCTATACTCCGTCTTAGAAGAAATATTGGTAGAAGTACTGCACCTTCCTGCATTTATTTCACTTTGTGTTTTGCAAAATGACATATGGAGGGTTTTGTGTAGCCAGATCTGATAATTTGCCCAACGTTGATTCCTACATGTTTTTCGGTACATTGGAAGTCGTAGGGAGCAATATTCAGATGCTGAAATGCGTGGAGAAAAGGTGGATAAGTTTGTATTACATTTAATTGATAAAATAAGTTTGATATAGCGCTTTTATTTTCAGTTATTTTAATAGTACTATTATTTCGACTGAAACGCAGAAGATATGTAAAAGATAGATTGACGTCTTAAAATAGCTTTCCCCCATTAAATGAATAAAAAACTCTAGTTTTAACTAATAATATAGAATATTAATTTATATATTGTTTCCCATGCTGTCCTAGTATCTAGTAAGTAAAATATAGTTAGATAAGTATACAAAAGGTAATGGACGAGGCCGAGTTTCCGTGTGTATTGTCTTTAGGAAATGTGGTGAAGTTTGTTGTTTTAAGTGTCTGTCAGCCTTAGTTACTACCTCTACCTGAAAAGAAAAACTGTAGAAGTGTTTGTCATAACTGCATGTCTCTTATGTATATGTCGCGAATTTCATTGTTGCTTTTATGCCTTTTTTCTCCCTTTGAGGTCAATGAAGAAAGACTATGTTAGTAATGCTGTTGGATTTGTTAAACTGAAGCGAGAAGGAAAAATTTGTATTGTTAAAGTCAAGATTTGCCCTGAACACAGAATAAGATAAGGAGGTTACGAAATGGGTGTATTTGTAGATGAAGAAGATTTAGCAAAACGTGGTCCTTCAAAATACCATGCTGCCGTGGATATTATGTGAAAAAATATATTAAAATATTTAAATTACAGAACTAACTTAATATGTAACATTTGTAAAAGTATTTGCTTAAAAACTTGGTACTTAAGTACATGCTCTGCAACAGTAATTATTTCCATAATAAACCCATAGCCCAACGATTTCCGTAAGTTTGATCTTACGTATTTAGAATAGGTATATTACATTATGGATGTTTTGTTAAAATATATATCCTAATCTTTGAAACAAAAATATAATTTACTCATTCAACGTTCTCCAGAAATATATGCATGTCAATGTAATGCTGACATAAGTCATAAACTAAAATACGAAGCAATAACGTACATATAACTAGTACTTACATTTAAATGATCTTCGCAGGCAAATGCAGTTGTACGTTCCGATATATCAGATGCGTATCTCCTTATGGCTTTTAACCACAATACTCTCCGCTTCTTAATTCTTCCCAAGGAGCTCGGTAGCGTGAAGAACAATTTTCTCGGGGTTTTAAACGTTGTATTTAAGCGGCGAGGTACCAGACAATATTAATAACCCTTCTTAACTTCCATATTCTCCATTTTAGCTGCGATATCAGGAAAAGCAACAGGACGAAGTATCAAAACTGCGTGCTTTCAGTACGGTCGTAAGCCTCGTAAGGCATACGATGACGTCACGTACCCCTTACTACTCTCTCTCCAACCAGGATGCCGTTTTCGCGGGATATTGAAAAGAGTTATTTTAGATATTTTTTTAAATAATGAAGACGATTTAACAAAAAAAAATTCACAGGGAGTAATTAAGTCAATTACAAAGAATTAAAAAAACCTAATTAAATATTTTGGCGGTCCCCCATTGATCGACGAGAAGATCAAAGAAAGATAGACTATTGAAATGGAAATGATATAATTGTGCCAATTGAAATAATCTTGCTTACTACGTAATCAGGTATAATTTAAAAAGACGCTGATGGTTAATGGTGTGGCGTGTAGATGATGTTCCCGATCATATAAATAATTCTTATTGAAATAGTTTTAACCTTACTTCGATTTCTGGAGATGGTCGTAAAATACACAACCTATTTTTATCACTTTGAAAATTTTACTTGGAAACTAAACGTTATAAAAAAGTTTCTTTTTCCAGCAATTCGGATTTTGGTAAGATTTTAATAATGACAAATAAGAATAAATGACGTGTGGTTTAATGAGGGTTCGCACTCTCAAAGTGGAATTTCACTCACTGTACTTCACGGCGCATGCGCCTTAATTCTCGGAATGACGTGCAGAGAACGGAATTTTGATTTGAGAGGTAAAGTGGAAGGCTTCGTGGTACAGTACGCTTAACTGTGCCGTACTATATGAAATTTACTAAATTTATAACTGCGTTTATTAACATAGAAGAACCCTACGGATTAATATTCTTACGCTGCGACGTGCAACAAAGGCAATTCTGAGTTGAGGGGAAAAGATAAGTGGGAGAGGGAATCATCGCTCATAAAACAATTGAAGATATCTAGCAGTAAACCTCAATGTATGAACTCACCCTCCTGACAAAATAGCCGAGAGTAGAATCAGACCAAAAATCCTTTCGAATATCGGTTTGGCGTTAACTTTGATTCTAATGTAGTGAAAACGTTTTTACGTGACGCATATTCTACTTTTAACAACCGGTTGTAGAACAGGCAATTTTCGGGACACGAGTGCCATCCACGGGACATAGACTAGTTCCGAGCGGCGGCGAATTATAAACGACTCCCGACTGGCGCATCTCGAAACGTATTTCGAGTAAGCTCGCGCTACACAGATTTCTCCAAGCAACGTGGACTTTTGTACTACGGAGTAATAGGAAAAGAGCATTCACCGTGGCAAATGGATTCCCAAAGGTAGACTACGACCATTCACGAAGCTTAATATGCCCAGCAGTTTGTGAGAGATAGAGCAAGGGTAAAGAAAGACACGTGTATTCTTTAGAACCTTTAGGGAAACGGGTTCAGCGCTAGAGGGAAGAAGATGAGACTATAGGAAAGAAGATGAGACTAGAGGGCAGATGGTGAGGCTAGTGGGCTGAGGGTGAGACTAGTGGGCTGAGGGTGAGACTAGAAGACAGAGGACGAGGCTAGAGAGCCAAGGGCGAAACTAATGGGCAGAGGACGAGACAATAGAACAGAGAGCGAGGGCAGAGGGCTAGGCTATAGGGCAGAGGACGATACTAGAGGGCAGAGGGCGATGCTATAGGGCAGAGAACGAGACTATAGGGTAGAGGGCTAGACTGAAGGGCAGAGAGCGAGGCTAGAGGGCAGAGGACGAGGTTAGAGGGCAGAAGGCGAGACTATAAGGCAGAGGACGAGGCTTTAGAGCAGAGGACGAGGCTATAGGGCATAGGACTAGACTGAAGGGCAGAGAGCAAGGCTAGAGGGCAGAAGGCGAGACTAGAAGGCAGAGAACGAGACTATATGGCAGAGGACGAGGCTATAGGGCAGAGGACGATACTAGAGGGCGATACTAGAGGGCGATACTAGAGGGCAGAGGGCGATGCTATAGGGCAGAGAACGAGGCTATAGGGCTAGACTGAAGGGCAGAGAGCGAGGCTAGAGGGCAGATGGCGAGGCTAGAGGGCAGAAGGCGAGACTAGAAGGCAGAGGACGAGGCAATAGGGCAGAGAGCGAGACTAGAGGGCCGAGGACAAGGTTATAGGGCAGAGTACGATACTAGAGGGCAGAGGACGATACTAGAGGGCAGAGGACGATACTAGAGGGCAGAGGGCGATGCTATAGAGCAGAGAACGAGGCTATTGGGCATAGGGCTAGACTGAAGGGCAGAGAGCAAGGCTAGAGGGCAGAGGGCGAGGCTAGAGGGCAGAAGGCGAGACTAGAAGGCAGAGGACGAGGCTATAGGGCAGAGGACGAGGCAATAGGGCATAGAACGAGGCTAGAGAGCAGAGGGCAAGGTTAGAGGACAAAGAGAGAGGTAATAGGAAGGTCAAAGAGCGAGGTGATAGGCCAAAGGGGGAGGCTAGATGACAGAGGGTGAGGCTAGAGCACAGAGGGTGAGGTAATATGTCAGAGAGCGAGACTAGAGGGCAGAGACGAGGCTAGAGGACAAAGGGTAAGGTAATAGGTCAGAGAACAAGGCTATAGAGCAGAGGGCGATGCTATAGGGTAAAGGGCGAGACTAGACGGGGAGGAGGCTGCAGAGGATAGTATATATTACGCTTAGTGGCCGCAAAAGATTTTGGCGTGGAGGAGAAATCGAGAATTGGGAAGGAAACATCTTGTCAAATCAAACATCTAAGTAGAGGATGCTATCGAGCAGATCCGCTTTACCATAGAGGATCTGTCCGCCTAAATACGATAATTGGAGGGATAAGCGGCATTACGCAGTGCGCTCGAGGCGTCCTTAAGGAGCAAAGGACAGTAACTTTGGTTACGGGATGGACAACAGGATGATTAACGCAAATATTGTTGCGCGAAAAAGGGAAATGCAAACACATTATGATAACACTTAAGCAAGATTTTGCGAGAAAATTATGAACAATGACCACGGGCGTGTGTATCCATGTGTGAGCGTATTTGCGTAAACTTCCTCGTCCGGGTGATGTAAATCGTTTTAAATTTCTAACTATCCTTCCGTCAAAATTGTTTTGATTATGTCTTCAGGTGAGCTATTAACTGTATTCACCCTTTAGGAGCCACAATCATTGAATTTTAATTCTGTTAGCCGATAGTCAACATGCGAAAAATCAGAATACCATAAGCACCGATATTTTGCATCTTTCGCGTGGACTTGAAAGAACCGAGGCAAGCACCTGTTAATTTCTTATAAACCAGAGTGAAAAGCCTACGCGGGTTTTCGGTTGGATAAAGATTGGATGTTTGACCAATCGAACAATTTCAACGAGAATTTCTTCTCGAACTTTACTTATTCCGGTTCTGCAAACTATCCATTGTTTGAGCGATGAGGAAGAACGTAAACGTAAAGAGAAGTTCTATCGAAGGAGAAAGAAGTACAGAGAGAGAAGAGAAAGATAAGAAGAGCGGTATGCGGGGTACTTGAAGCCTGGGAGTCGCCGATTTGGTGCCTAGAAATTATGAAGTAGGTAGGTATATTTTTGTGAGCCTGTATTTTAGAAAATAAGATTTTGAGCATCTGACGCGGCATTTTTAGCTGTTTTTTATATAAGTCCGCCTATGCGTTCGGTTTGTTCGTCTTGTCTCCCTAACATACTAACTCCTAAAAGAAAGTAGATAGAGACTTAGTTTTTTCGCCAGTCGATGTAGTATTCTGCCTCGGTGTGAAGTACCACTGTAATGGTACGTCTGTCTGTTTAATACATTTTGAAAAAGTCACCATTTACTGTCCTTGTTAAGCAATAGTGTTACAGGGAGTGAATTTTTAGCATCATATGAATGAAACAGCTGATATGTTTTGATCGAATATTATATATTTCCCCATTTCATGAAACTAATTATTTTGAGTTATTTTAAAATTAATACTTTTGGCAAACTAATAGGTAAATAATAAACGTTTTCACATTGGCTAATATTTGGAAATACATAACAGTAATAACGTTCAAATTTAAGCTGAATTATTTACGAAGAAAGCGGTTAATATTTACCGAGGGAATGTTATTGTATTCCGCATAAACACGTGCAAAACAATACAACGGCCTGAAAGCTTTTGTTGATAAATGACCCCTTCATATTCATATTCAAAAACTCTCCCGTTAAGCCGCCCGGCGCCCAAACGTCCTGGTCCCAGGAAATACGAGATTCGCTGAACGGAGGAAGGAGAGGATGAGGGAGATAGAGAAAGGGTATAATATCAGGGTCAGCCAAACGGTTGAATGGACACGGACAAATTGGGGAGACGGAAAAGCAGAAAATTTATAATATGCGTGACAGTAATCTTTGAAAGTGCGTACTGAGAAGATAAAAGAATTTATGGTGGATAAACGCGTTAACTGATACACATTAAAGGAGCGTAAATGTAAAATTGTCGGTGCCATTGCATCTTTGAAGCATAGCATAGGAATTTGAAACAGAAATAAGCAATTTTGACCACTTAACAGATTCTGGGGTTGGTAGCATATTATAGATAAACATGGTTGTGCCCGACGATGCTGCTGCTAATGATGTAGCAAATTGTCTTGAAGGATTCGATGGGTCAGTTATAAATGAATAAATTTTTTATCAATAAAGAAAATGTTAAGACAGTTTGAATGCAAAATATATGCACAATATGATAAAATAAAACGGGCGATAGTAAGGAGGAGCAAACTTTTGGAGAAAGGAAGAAAAGAAAAAGGGCAAAAGAATTGCAAGAACGGAGGGAATATGGTATAAGGGGAAGGAGAATAAGAAATTGATCAACACAACAAAGGGCAGAAAATATACAAAGAGATGGAGAGCGACATTGAAAGAGAATAATGAAAAAAGAGCGGATTGAGAATAAAGGAGGAAGATATGAGGAATATAGAATAAAGGACGGAGTGTAGAGAATATAGAGATGAACTGAGGTGGAAGGGAGAGAGGAATGGCAAAGAGGATAAAAGAGAGAGAAAGGGAGAGAGAGGGAAAATGGAGAGCGTGAATAGGAGTAGCGAAGGTTGACCAAGAAGTTTTTGGTTGATGAGGCGAGAAGAATCCTTGAGTTGGGTTGGGTTGAATCATAAAGACGGAGTGAAATGGTGTTACGCGCAATGAAAACCGAGTGTGGAGGGCGTAAGGAAAGCATTATAAGGGGGCCAGTGGAGAGTAATGAGAGGAAGACATATAGATGGAGAGAGGAACAAGAAGGGGGGGAGAGAGTCAGGAAGAGAAGAACGAGGGGCTTAATTGAGAGGAGTGAAAAGAACAGAGTTCAAAGGGCGACCGGGAATATATCCATTCAGCGAACCATTTTTATTCAGGATCGTTAAAAATATGTTTAAAATCATGAAGATTAATGAGAAAAGAACGCATTAAGCCAGGCCTGTCGAACTTTTCAAAGGTCAGCGAGCAACTCCAACTGACAATTTTCGAGATGCTGGCAAAATACATTTCATTTGTTCATATCTACATATTAATGTTGTTAAAACGGAAATATATCTAGATATAAGAATATTATAATGTAAGAACGAAAGGTATTTTAGTTTTAAGAATCCTTATGTGAAATCTGTCAATGAGTTTTTATCAGTTAGTTTAGTGCATGAAGAAACATGTCGTCAAAGCTATTATCAAACTGCCATTCAAATCTTTGCCCGTCAGAATTGAACAACTTAAATTAATAATTTTTATAATACATAAGCCAGATATATTTAAATGCGATGAAACAATACCTGAATTCAGTATAAGAGAGGTATTTTAGAAGCGCTATTTCTTAATAGTTATTAAACACCAAATTGTGATTATCCCCGATTGCAATGGAACGTCTGTCTTTGCTTAAAAGATTTCGACATTGTACTGGCGGTATGACCAACATTATCATCTTCAAAGGGATTTGAAATGAATGTCACCGAACTTTTTCTAAGAATAAAATCAGAAAATATCTGTTTCTAGCGGGAAGTTGACCTCGTGGGTAACATCAAGATCAATCACGGGCAACACGTTGCCCGCGAGTTATTGGTTGGACAGGCCTACTTCGCTTTTAAAAAAGAAGAGTAATTTAAGGGGTGATACGTGCATACATATGATTACACAGCCATATGCATACTTTTATGTGCATAATTATAATTAAATAACATCTTGTTACATAATAAGCTAGGCTGTAAGATAGCAGGTCGATTGGCTTTGAGAATAACAAAAAAGCTTTTAACTCAAACTCTTTCCATTATTTTCCATTAAACTTTCAAAAATTAGTACTTGGCAACGCCACTTTAAATTTTTAGCTGCCCATTGTCTACATTGAAGTCATGAATTTGATTACAGGAGCGGTGTAGCACATTAATCATTTGCATATTAAAATTACTTAGAATCGTAGTAAAGTTAAAGACTTGAAACAACAAAAACCTAAATAAACGAAATTTCATTTTCATGTCGCCGATTTTCGAATATGCTTCTAATCGCTCAACAAATTAGTTTTAGATATAGGGATTAATTTGCTGATTTTTTTTAAATTCACTGTGGACATTTTCTGCGAAAGCTAAGTTTTTCATCTTTTACTATAGACAAAAATAAAATGTACATCAATTTATTTTAATTAAATGACGCTTTATATGCACTAAAAGTAAAATATAATATTAAATTTCAAATAATTGAATGTTCTAGAAAGTAAATACAGTTTTGGGCATACTCAAGAATCCGCAAAAAAACTAAACTGCTACAGAGTAAATGCCAGGGGCGACATACGTTTGCAGGGTACTTACTGTATGTGTACGTGTGCGCGCGTGTAATCTCTTTGAGTATATTGCCGTAACATTACAATGAACTTCGGCTCCATTCTTCAATGTAAACGTTCATATTTTCACAAATTTCTTGGAAAAATAACTTTTCCAATTTTCAATCTGACACAACCCCACGATTACATGCATTGTCCGAAGGTTACAAACAACGATTATTTCTTTTATCGTCGATTAGTTTTTTAAGTTTTGTTAATTGACTTATCTATCAGTTGCTTGCTTTTCTTGATACAAACTCTATATTTATGGTGAAACGCGAGCATAACTTTTGAACTTATCAAAAGTCATTGACCGGACGCCATGGCGCGCTTATTCTGAGGTAACAAACTTTATATCGATCAAACGGATTCTCTAAAAGTCTGATATTAGTAATGAATTGGCAGAGCATGGATGCCATAAGTATTATGTGAAATTTTGGTCTTTCCATTCAATTCCGTTTGAAAAATGGTAGATGAAGAAATGAGTCATAGCGCACATATATAAAGGATGGGCCAAAATCCAAATACACGTTTCAACACTAACACGGCTAATAATTGAGTGCAAAAAAGTAAAAATAATATACGTGTAAAAACATAGCTTCACGAAGAATTATATTTATGAAGTTTTTCACATATGCTGCTACCAACCGTTCATGCTTTTGGCACAACATATTTTTCTATCGGTAAGAAAACGGGCATGAATGAATTCAGTTTAAAATTATTAAAATCAGAAGTAATCGAAGTAACTGTAATAAATAATCAGGGACTCATATTTTGTACCACTAAAGCAGTAGCCTTTCAAGCGCGTTTCCTTGCTTTTGGCCCACCCCGTATACACGTCTTAGAGACTGCTTTTCCAAAACGGAAAATCTTCACAATCGGATAGTTTGAAAACCTTTGGAAAGAAAAGCCAAGACTAATTGGCAAACCCTTTGAGAAAGTTGCGAAAGATATTTTGCACTGCGAGAAACATTCTATCTCCCAAAATCTTTCCCGATTCGCTTTTGTCGCCTCTGTATTTTATATCTTCCCGAGAGCGCGTTCGTGATTTAAACCCATTTTCAAGACTTTCAAAATCCGGTCTCGCGTGAGAACACTCCACGGAAGTTCCTTTCTCGCCAGGCAGGCAGAGAATGCACCACGTCTAAGCAATCAGTTTTATCCAACTTCTTTGAATGAATAGAAGCAAAAAGAGAAGCATCCGTTTCAAGGAAAGGGAGGGAAAATCTGAATTTTGAAATCGGAACGAAAGAAAACTCGATTTCGATCAAAATTCTCGATTCTCTCTTATTCCAATCATCGCTTACTTTCCCATATTTATTTATGCCGGAAGCTGTTTTTCCTCTCTTTCATGGCCACTGAAAGAAGACGGAAAAAGTTGTTTCCTTCAGAGCGACGAAAATACTGCACCTCTTCTACGAAGCCGTTACCAAAATTGTAGGACTGATTTGAATATCAACTACGCACGAACCCGCCGACATTGAAAAAATTCTGTTTTTTACGCCACCGTATGATTGCCTGTCACAAACACACACACACACACACACACACACACACACACATATATATATATATATATATATATATATATAAGTGTGTGTAAATACAGGACCGTAGTGACCCCATTTGGCGCCCTGGGCAGAGGTTTCTTTGGCGCCCCACAGTAAATTAAAAATTAGTACATCTTTTTTAAAGGATATTGTATGAAACATCAAACGCTTGTTTATTTATTTTCAGAGAACATATTTCTGGTCATTGAAATCTATACTTTTCGCAGTATCGTAATCTATATATGTATAAGGCCAGAGCAGAAAGTCTCTCTTGGTTCATTGACAATCGTAACTAATTGTTGATTAAAGTTAATGGACGAGTTTGAGACTTCGTGGAATTCCATAATCAAATAAAATAAACAATACGAGATTGTACATGAGAGAAATGACACTAAGGTGAAAAAGTTAAAATCTACAGTAAAGAAGTTTTTTTTAACAAAAGCTCTTTAAAACAAACTCCTAAAAGACTTGCGGTAATTGTGAAAAGTATACATTGCACAAACTAAACGCAATTAAACACACGCTTCAAAGAACAACTGGCACATTTTAAGCGTAATAGATTTTACATCTCAAGCGTAGCCACACACATACTAGAAACCGATCACCCTTGTCACTATCTAAAATTATCCCTTTTAAAACAAGTAAACAATGTATCCAAATTGGATGCATACAAAACACTGTACGTACACAAGCATCAACAGACCGTTATGAATAACGATCGTGGCCCTCTCTTCCATTCCTTTCTCTGCAGTCTAATTCTCCGCCACTTTCACCTTCACATCGTTAAATACCTCACACGAGATTCTGCCCCATTCATTCACTATCATCTACTGATGATGAGAGCTTCGCTCTTGAAGTGCGCATTTGGAATAACTTCCTTCATTCAAATTTTTTTAGAGATCTGTGCGATTGAGATTGACCCCGTGAGTAAGTGTATTTGATCTTATTGTTAGTCTGTTTGGTCCCTGTCGTTGTCGTGGGGCACATAAACCATTAAACATTTGTTTGAGATATCAAGTCCCTGGCGTGAATGAAACTTTGCCGTAAACTTCATATATTTTAACTGTTTACCTTTAAAAATGTTTTTTGAGAATTGTTTGTTTTAAAAGAAATATTAAAAAGAAATTCTCTACTGTACATTTTTTATACAAGATAGTATTTTTTAGAAAACTTTTTGACTCATTTTAATTAACTTAACGAACGATTCTTAATGGAAATTGATGTAACAAATGCAAATAAATGTCTAAGTAGAGTTTCCACATAAAGAAACAAACTTCGTGAAAAACTCCAAAATTTATCTCTGTAATTAAATATTAAATTCGCGTTCATTGCCTTCAATTTGATTCATATTAGCAGCGATTTCACATGAAGTTTTAATTTATTCTTCATTCATATTATATTTGCACAACTTAAAAATTCGTAAATCTTTATCAATTTCAATTAGCGATGTAAATCGTGCTTTCAGCTGTGTATAAAGAGAATTAATTGCCTGATACACAGTATCGTTTATGGTATTTTTGGTTGTTTCTGATTTTCAGGACACCTTAGTTTCCAGCTCGTCATGAAATTTTGTTTTTCTTCCTCTTTTTTCGACAGCTGTGCAAGCATTCTTTCTTCAATGCTAAATTTCTTTTCTTTTTCCCTTTCCTTCTTCCCTTAATCGTGACTCTGCACATTAGATAACAAATTTTGGATTAAACCAACGATTTTGCTCAGTTATATCGACATTATGAAGAGATTTGGTAATTCGGTTGTTTTTCTGGAGTCAGTCATCCGAAAATAACAGAAAAAATAAAGTCCATATCGATCTATTTCATTAACGCTTCAGCATCTGGCCATTATACATTTTTGTTAACTCCAGTTAAGCAAGCTCCAATTAATACATCTACAGGTTAACCTGCAATACTCCGAATTGGTGGGTGACAGGGGTTGCAAATCCTATCTAACAGTAATCTTTCGCAGGTTTGACTTTCCTATTATGATCACATACGATATTTTCCTCGGGGGAATACGAGCCTCAACAACGCTCTGCCCTACAATCGATCTCATTGATTTTATTGTAACGATCCTGTCAACCTATGTAGGTTGGTGCCTCAATTATTCCTAAAACCTTCTCCGCTAGACCTTCCGAGCTATATTTCTCCAGAAGCCTCAATTTGGCGTTTAATCTTCGATCCTCCAGGGATTCCCAGTTCAAATCCCTCAATAATGATGATACGTTTTGCTTATGTTCCTATAGTAGTATTACGAATCTGCTGCTTTACGTCTCAGTCTTTTTTATTCAGCTATACGGCCTTACTCATATGATTCCCATATACTGGAAGCGTATTCCACCTGTGTTCTAGCTAGCGATAAACAACATGTTTCTCGTACTTTTTCTGTACTATTCCGTTTCATTTTGCCTATGAAAGCCAATTTATTGCTGGCTTCACCTACAACCCGTCAAATATGCATGTACCACGAAATATTTACGGCAGTTAATTTCGATTTGCTGCGCATATATATATATACAGTCAAACTCGGCTATAACGAGCGCCACGGGACCGTTTAGTTTTGCTCGTTATAGCCGTTAAACTTAATATCCGTGAAGGCAAAAGCATGCATGCGTATGGTGAAATACGACATAAGAAGTAAAAGTGAATATATAAACAGAAAGGTTATTTAGTAAATTTATGAAAAAACCTAAAAATGAGAATAAACTAGAAAATTTAAAGTAAACATACGTACATATAAAATTTACTCACAGCTGCATCCTTAATCACTCCCCTTTTTACAAAAATAACTTTGAATAGTAGCCTGTTTCATAGATTTCACTTTGAAGTCTCTTAAGTTTCCTCTTATTACACTTAGTGCACTAAAAACACCATCGGAAATGTCAATGTTTTCAAAAAAATCATTTAATGTTTCCACGGCATCCTGAGTAAGGATTGTGTCTTCGGCACATTCAACATTGTCTTCATCACTGTCTGCTGTGCTTTATACTGTCTCTATTATTTCACTCTCCGTAGGAATTCCACTGGTAATCAAATCATCATCAACATGAACAAAATTGTCAATGTCATTTACATGGTCAAAATTCGCAATTCCATTTTCTTTAAGCCATTCTGATCTTCATCAACGTTATGGTTATCAATCGAAAATTCTCCCGATATTAAACCAGACATTCGAAAACAGTTTATGATCGTTGTAGGTGAAACATGTATCTGTCATCAAATGAATTGCATCCAATACAGAGTCGTTGCCATCTAAACCTCTTTCCCTTCTTTCAATCAACTGTAGAACAAAAAATCGCTTGAAATGGCATTTAAAACTTTTAATTATCCCCATGTCCATTGGCTGCAAAAAAGAAGTCGCATTTGGAGGCAAAACACCAGTTTTACATTGGATAACTCCTGCATATGTGGGTGCGTAGGACAGTTATCGACAAGGAGTAGAATGTTTCTATTTTTCCTCCGTAACTCGTTGTTCCACTGACTTACATATTTCTGAAAAATATTGGAAGTCATCCATGCCTTTTTATTAGCTGCATATTCAACGGGAAGCTTCTTTACATTTTTGAAACAACGTGGCTTTTGTGACTTACCAATAACAAAAAGTTTTTTTTTTTGTCAGTCCCATTTATGTTTGCGCACATTAAAACTGATAAACGATTCTTAGGTCTTTTGCCACCAACACATTTGTCACCTTTGAATTTAAACGTTGCATCTGGCATCATGTTGTAAAACAGTCCAGTTTCGTCGGCATTGTAGATGTCTTCTTCTCTGTAACCTTTTCGACACTCCTCCCAAACACTTTTCACCCATTCACTTGCCGTTTTAGAATCTGCTGACAGGGCCTTTCGCATAAACAATGCTATGCCGATTTTTAAAACGATCAAGCCACACGTTATTGCATGTGAAGTTCTCGTGTCCTAACTGTTTTGCAAATTTATCTGCCTGTACCTTGCTGGGGAAACCAGCATTTCTCTGCCACTTAAACCACTCCAGAAGTGCTTGATCAACAGTACCCAAGTCGCACTTCCTCATTTTCTTGTTCGTTGTTAGGTCGTTCTCTAGTGCAGATAAAATCGCTTCTTTGTTTTTCCATAAGGTTGAAACCGTAGACGACGATAAATTACATTTTTTACACACTTCAACATTTTTTTACCACGTTCTAACTCTCGAATAATATCAACCTTTTCGCGAATAGACAAACACTTCCTTTTATGTACGGACATGTTACTCGTTCAAGGGCAGAATCTCAACTGATTTTTGTGATCAACGCTGCGAACTTTCTTTGCAAACTGTGAGCATACCAATTCCAGGAAGAGTTAATGAGGAGACGGATTAAACGTGGGATTTCCCATCTTTACGTGGGAAAGGGAGTTGGGTGCATTCGGCTGAGCGACGGGGGTGGGCGCCATTGTACATGCCCTTATCCCTTACCCCCTTCCAAACACAACCTCCTGGCTGTAAAAGAGCTGAGGGTTGGGAGGAGAGGACAAAGGACCTCCACGAGTGCCACTGTACCTGCAAGTTGGGAATTCTTGGTTTGGACGAAGGGATTATTTTTTAACAACAACGCCGCGGTCTTTAACCTCTCCGAGGGATAGGGTGTAGAGGCTGGACTCAAGAACACAAGGTTACATATTTTGTGTCACTATGAGGATTGAAGGGGCTGACCGCCGCCGCGTTTGAGACAGTGAGAAGTGGTCAAAGTTTGCTCGATATATCCGTGAAGCGTGCTCGTTATATACGAGAAATATTTGTATGTAAATGCTCGTAAACTTATCTTGGAGGTAGCATTTGCTCACTATACCCGTGAACTCGTTACAACCGTGCTCGTTATAAACGAGTTTGACTGTATATATATATATATATATATATATATATATATATATAGAGAGAGAGAGAGAGAGAGAGAGATTTTAAATCTCCCTGCAGCGACTAATAGTCATCTCGGTTGTTTTTATCTCTATATACTACGGTATTTGATTTTACTACCTACATGATTTTTTACTTATATTAAGAATAGAAGAGAACCTGATACGCACTATGATTCTTCCGCTCCTGCGTCATCTGTTAACTTGCAGAAATTTTGGTAGGTATTCATTTCATAGTAAATACCTAAAACTTGTAAAATTGGCGTTGGCGAACAAATTAAGATTTCTTCTTGCCTTTACATGTTTTTTTATTTCAGCAACTCCATGGACATGGCCTTATAATCGCTTATTCCTTCATTTACACAGACTTTATTCATACGCTTTGGGGAGTTATGGTTAAAAATGTAATACATTTTCCGATGTCGTGGGCACCTCACTACCTGACACAAACAGTATTTACCAAAAGTTTCAATTAAAGCTTCGTATGATTCACACCCATTATCACCGGAATAAAAGTAACTTTGATTCCAGTCAATTGAAGGTAAACTGAAGTCGCCCCGAATTATAACGGCTCTACCATTATTTCTCAAACTTGGCATCGCTACTTGTTTCTCAAGATACTATATACAGTTTATGTACATGCGTTACGAGGACCATAAACGACGCATATATTTAAAATTTTAAAGCCACTTTCTTTCACAAAACGTCACATATAAACTTCGCTGTTGCTAATTACAATTGCAACCGTAAAGAATTCACAGCATTTGTTTCAATAACCATCGTATTGTGCAATGCTTTTTTCTATCTACTGTATAATAAATATTTAATTTGGTGCTCCCTTACGAAGCTGCGCCCCAGGCACGTGCCCTGGCTGATCCGCCTTTACTACGGCCCTGTGTATATATATACATATATATCATCATAGTCTGCCCGTAGACAGGTCCGTGATTATTCATGGTTAAACCTGGTTCTCCATATACTCCTTTTTTCCGCTGTCCTCTTCATATCTTGATAATTCTCTTTCCCTTTCAAATTGTCTATCAGCTGAAACCTTTTCTTACCTCTTTCCCTTTTTCCATCAAGTTTTCCTTCTAACACGTCTTTAATCATACTTTCTCTCCTCAGGTAATGTCCAACCCAGTTTGCCTTCCTCTTTCTAATAGTCTGTATAATCATTCGCTTCTCTCCTACTCTTCGTAGCACTTCATCGTTTTTCATACTATCTGTCCATTTTATCTTCAGCGTTCTCCTCCCAAATCCACATTTCAAAGCTTTCCAAGTATTTAATGTCATTTTTCCTTAGGGTCCATGTTTCTGCCCCGTACAAAGCTATACCCCATACATAGCATTTTATAAACTTCTTGCGGAGATCTTCTCTTATATTCCCCGCAAGTAGGTATTTCTTTCTTCTGAAAGCCGCTTTTGCTTTTCCTATTCTAGTCCTGATCTCATCCGTACATTTTGCTTCTCTTGTTATGATGCTTCCAAGGCGTGTGTATATATATACTTCGTCCAATCATTATGTGAAGAACAAAAACGGTGAAAACCATGGAAAGCAAACTAAGGAGACACGAGGAAAGAACGAAGGGACAACGATTAAAGCTGGAAAAATGAAGAAACATGAAGAAAAATGTGACAACTAAAACAAAAGGAAAATATAGAAGAAAAACAGAGAGAGAGAGAGTGAGAGGAAGCACAATGACGAAGACCAATACATAGGATGCGATAAATTTCAAAGGAAAAAACGAAAACACTAAGAAAGTGGAATGTAAAAAGATAAAAACATTAAAAAGAAAGAAGATAGATTGATGAACGAAATAAATGTTGGATAATGGCAGAATGAGAAAAAGACGAAATAAAATTAATTCTATACATTTCACGGATAAAAATTGATAACATACATAAAAGAGTAACCTTAACAAATTTTACGAAAGCAACATTAAAACAAAAAAAAACTTTGTCGTATATTTTAATGGAAGGTTTGAATTAAACATTATTAAATAATGTATTTTACTGTCGCGCCTACTGTTAAAATAACAATAGTACAAAATACAGACACCTAATAGCTAGTAAATGCCTATAGTTGAAATAAAAGTCTCAGAGACAGCTTCACCGTATTACTTTTTGGAGGGTAAACGAGCATCAAAACTTGAAATTGGAAATCCCTTGACCTTTACGCCAAAATGTGTTCAATCCTCGCTAAGAAATCCAAAGGTTATGTGGAATTTGGGTGAGGGAGAATAATACAGGAGACGCCAACGCACTATGTGGATATTGTCAAATCGCTTATGTCGGGAGATTGCTGAAGAGAATAACTGAGAAACTATGTAGGAGTCATTCCAGAATATAACAGAAAACTTCCCAACTGTTAGGAAAAGTAAGACTTTTGTTTTAATTGAATGATAGTTAAAGTATTAAAACTGAATGCAAATCTTTCTAAAACGCAGCTTTATAAATTGTATATCAGTTCACCTACGTATTTCGATGCTGAAACCTGAAAAATTATCTTTCTTTTTTGGTATCTCCGATAGCCATTACAAGGATATAAAAATTGATGTACCTTAGACAAGAAGTTAACATTTAAATTTTTTATACTCAACTGCTTATTCTGGATTTTTTTGTTTTTATACCCTTTTCATGGGTATTGGAGATACACGAAATAAGTTAACAGTTACACTATGCATCGTCGAGCAAAACTATCCTTATGCTTATGCAATCCAAACAACACCTACTTCGAAAAATTATTTGCGAATACGAATAAGGAAGGAAGGAGCTGATGAGGCAGAAAGTAAATTGCGATTTTTAAAAAAAGATTTGGTCATACAAAATGTTAAAATTGATATATACCAATACGATTAGTCTAAAATATCATTATAAAAAAACTTTAGAGTGACGTACAGGCGGAAAACCCAGACAGAATACTGAATCGATTGGCAAAAAAAGTCTCCGGCATTTTTCTTTTAGGAGTCAGCCGTTATGACAGACAGAAGGACCTCCACAAGAAAACGCGCGAGACGAGACAGATTGCTAAATCGAATTATCTACCTACTTTCGTTTAGGCGTAGTCAGCACGTCAAACAGACAAGACGTACAAACCGAACGCAAAATATGATTTTTTAAACACTAAAAACGATCGTTCGCTGAATGTCTTTTATTATACTACATGAAAGGCTTTACAAAACCATAAGGGAAAGTTCTACAAATTTATATAATCAACTTCCGTTCATCTGGAATCATCACATCCTCAGAATTCAAGAAACCGGGACAGAAGCGAGTTTAGGAGTTGCGAGGCTCCAAGCGACAGCGTTCTGGGTAGCACACATCACGCGCTTTCTGAAAACGTGGTGAAATTTTGTGGAGGAAAACAGGCTATCATTTCTTAATAATTTATTTGCATATAATATATATATATATATTACAGTGGAGGCTTCCGAGGTCGATGTCGCAGTAAGCTCCTGACCTTGTTAACAATAACACTCTAGCGGCTCTAGGCATGAGGTCCCCAAAAAGCGCCAAGGCCCTAGGCCAGGGGTGTCCAATCGGCGGCTACGAAGCCGTATGCGGCTCTTTGAAATTTTTGTTCCCTTACATATTACGTAATTTTTCGATTATAATGCGCACCCAGATTTACACGAGCGAATATTCAAAATAGTTTTTAAATAAAAGAATAATTGTTTTATTTTATTATTATCTCTGTTAGCATGTAGAAATATACAGAATATATATATATATATATATATATATATATATATATATCAATATGCTACAGCAGCTATATTGTCTGCAAAATATATTTTATCAGCTCATTGTATGTTACTGAGTCTCACCGGTGATGTCCATTGTAGTATTGTAGCTCAGGCTCAGGTTGGCACCCCCTGCCTTAGGCGGTCGACTAGAATGCCTGGACTTATATCCACCTCTGAATACAGATAATTTTTGGGTTGCATTTTAGAGGAACACGATAATTCGTATAACATTCACCTTTCTCCGTAATATTTGATATGATTTTCGACAATACCTACACTTTTATAGGATTTGAAAAGAGCAAAAATTTTGTGGTTATTTGCCATATTTTTGGTGGTGTAGTGGTTAGAGCTCTAGCCTGCTACTCTAAGTGACGCCGTGCACGAATCCTGTTTAAGTAGGATTATTTCCGAGGTCGCCCGATCCCCTACATGTGAGGTTTGAGGAGACCGCGCAAGTCAGCGCTCCATCCTTCGGAAGGGACGCTAAGCACTTGCTTGGCGCTCTTCACAAACAGTAGGCTAATTCCGGCACCGAATTTCCCTCCTCCCTTATGCGTGTCCGGTATGGAGGGCAACGGGAAACCACCACACCATGAACGTATATTTCCTAGTCATCAAACAAATCTAAGGATTGGTAGGACTTGTCATAAGAAAGAACACTAGTAATGATGAAATGAAATGCCAAAAAAGCGTATGGTTATATTTTATCCCACTATTAAAATTGGAGATAAAATAACAGAAAACTTCCCAATAAACATAATATGGATAAATACATAATCAAGTGATATTAAAACTAAGATAGAAATTGGTACTATTAGAATTTTTCTATTAACTACTTTGAAAATTTCTAAGACAGTGTAGAATAAAATGGTTTTTGTATGTTTAGAAAAATTAGTTTATGACCTTATTTCTTCTTTCTCTGTTTGGAAATAGGAAATATTAAACTTTATTTTAAATCGTAAAACTGAAGTCAGTGCAACAGAGTTAAATTCATAAATTGTCATAGTTCAACCACTTTTAATCTAAAATGTATAATAAAATGGTTTTTTTAATTGATACGTGTCCTCGTAATAAATTATTAATTGCAAAATTAAATTATCACCATATGACAGGGTAAGAGAGCCGAATTTTACGTCGTGTCCATTCACCAATGCCTGAAGCAAGTTTGCGCTGGCTCACCTATTGCATGTGTTTTAAATTTTGTAAATCCATTAGCTCAGCCTGTTAAACTATATCTCGATTTTGCTTCCCTCGTAAAGTCATTCTGCGAAACTCCATGGGCTTCACTCTAGCAATATTATGACAACATTGATAATAAGAGGAAGGAAAAACACGTGATTGCTTTTTGGGGAAATTACAACCCCCGCAGTCAAATGACCTTAGAAAATAATCCACTGCGTAAAGCGCTTTTAAAGAGAAATAAGATAAATCCAAGGAAAAGCTACAATAACAATAAAAAATAATAGTCATAGTATCAGCATTACACAAATTTCCTTAAAACTGGCAATACAATCTATAAATAAGATATACATTTCGGATTTAGGTGCATAAAAAATGACGCTCAAACAGGACCACGGACGAAAGGAGAAAGACAGAATAAACAGAACCATCAATCGACAAATTTCGTGTGGCGAGGAAGGATAGCCAATGCTGCGAATCAACAGAGACCAGAAGGAAATGATTACAGAGGGCTGGAAAATCTATATTTCAGAGAGATCTGCCGTAGACTTGACCTTTTTGGTCTCCAGTTCCCTCAAGCCTTTCGCCGCTGTAATCGAATTGCAGAGAATCGCGATTTTCTGAGAGGTTGAGGAAGGATCAGCTTCTGCTTGCATGATTCGCAAGCCTGAAATAAACGATATGAACATAACAAAAATCGCAGGCAATAAATGAAAGGTATTCCCAAAAATCTGTAAAAACATAATTCATAATTTATCCAAAGCCCTCATCGGGAAGCATAAGATACTGAGTATTACTGGGCATGATAAAACGTCAATGAGGCAATCTAATACGATTAAAAAATTAAAAATTATATAGATTGAGGTCGACAGTGTTCCTTAATCATTTAAACTGTTTCATTAATTCCAGTATTATTTCATTTTTAGTGACTCGTAAATAAAAAATCTCATCTTAGAATTTTTATTCAATATAAATGATGAAAGCATTATAACGTAGTCGCACTATTTTCTGCATGCCCACATGCATAAAAATTTGGAATATATTTAAGATTGTAATTTTCTTCTCGATAGCTACCTCGTCTACTGCTAAGATATGAAATACATGTACTACTATGACTTCGATATGGTTTCACAAAAAATAATTTTCCATCTTCAGATTTCCAATTTCTACGTGCTATTACACTTTCTATCTCTTTCCTCCTCCCCTCTCTTAAACATTCCCACCTCCACACTCCCTCCTTTTTCTCCTAAATTCCCTCCCTCCCTTTCTTCCACTCCCCACTTCCCCTCTCCTCTCTTCCCTCTCCCCTCTTCCCCCTCCCCTCTTTCCCTCCTCTCTTCCCCCTCCTTTCCTCTGCCTTCAGGGGACCACTTTCGGGAAAAACTACCGAGAAAATTAACCGGCCTACCGTTACGAAAACGGAATTGGTCATTCCAAAACGCCCGTTGGCCCTTTTCGAATAATAAATTAATTTATAATTATTTTCTCTAAATCTACAAGTCCGCTTTGGTTAACCCTAAAACTGCCAAGGGGGAGGGGGGGAGAGGGGTCCTCCGAGGCCCACCACATTTTTTTCGTCTATTAATCCGTACAAAAATTCCCGAAAGTTTTTATAGTTAATTACATTGTGCCGAGATTTATATAAATCAATTAACCAAAGTTTTCAATCAATTTTATTCATATTCCTATTTTCTGGAATTGATTTTTACAATGGCTGAGTGCTATGACACACGAGTGGCATAAATTAAGAGCCACCTGCTGGTCAATTAATTGCCTTTCAATATTACTTTTTCCAGTCTCTTTCTGAGAAACTTCATACTCTCCTACGCCTTGCCTTCTTAACAAATACATTTGCTTTCTCATACAGCCACATAATGGTGCGGGATTTTTGGGCCTAAAGACAATATATAGTATCATATTAATTATTAAAATTGTATATTTATATTCCTATGATGTATTTATATATATTACATAATGCATAAAAAATTATCATGAGCTTCTGATCTCCCCTGGTAGTGCACGGGAGTAAAAACTGCTTGGTAGTACTAGCGTTAAGCGTAGATTTATATAATTTCGGTTCAATCGAAGTACTCCCTCTTCCAGTATAAATGCAAAGCAGAATGTGCGGTGTATTTTCTCTGGGAAAATAATTTTCGCCGCCAGGTTGACGTAACGTGTGAGTTCTTTGACAAGGGGAAATAAATGCGATTCAGGACGCGAGAAAGGTGCTCATACACTATGCTGAAAAAGAAATGAAGAGCTTAATAGAAAAGGTTTAGTAGCAATAAAATGCTGATAATTGATTGTTTAACCATATATCCGACGCGCTGCCATCTAATGAATTCCATGACTTAATAAGTTAACTTTTTATATGCATAAGAAGTCAATCCATATTCCATGCATCTATTGGCATTGGTAAATTCTATTGAAAACTACTTTTCTCCGATTTTCTCGACCAAATGTCTTTTCTATATCCAAAAAGAGCGGATTACATGAATCTATAATGTAGTTTAATTCAATTATAACCCTGTTAAACGTTAAGCAAGTTCCATTAGTCCACGAGGGAAATCAGAATTCTTTCAAAATAACTTAATAATCTTCTCATTAGAACAATAAGCGTGAACAGGAAAATCAATATAAAAGAATCTCCACCATTGTAGATTTAATTCAACCATAAATCAAAGACTTCAGAAATATGAATATAAAATATAAACAAACATAGCACCAAAATCCTTAAGAAATTTAGAAGAGTATCCATTTCCTAACCCATAAACCGATACATATAAATCATTATCTAATACACTTGAAAATAATCACTTGAGAAAATAAGTACCTACTATTCTTATTTATCTCTCATAGCCATAACAAGGTTATGAGAAATATGCGCACAATTCGGCTACCATACAGGCGTCTTCAGCGGTGATTCACCAAAAGGAGACTATTTCTTATTCTTAGATTTGTTTTCAACCATAATATGAGTTCGATAATGCCCTAATTACCAAATATCGGTCAAGATATTTCACGAAAATACACCACGTACTTTGGTGAGATGAATTTTACAAGTATAGAAATTTATCCGTAGAACTCTGCCTCCAAACCTTCTTACCGCGTTTTCTTAATAAAACGTACTTATTTGAAGACTCTGTCTTTCCATCCGTCTATCTGTCCGCCTGTCTGCCTGTCCGCCCGTCTGTCTGTCTGTATGTGGGCAATCAACTTTTTTGTTTTAAGAGATATTTGGAAATTCTTTTTTAATTAAATACAGCAAACCCTCGTTAACACTAACTCCAAGTGAATCAAATCATGTGTTCGGGTTAACCGAGTTCGTGATAACCGAATTGTAAATAAAAAACTGAAAAATAATGCAATTTTCTGATTAAATATATGTACATACATATAACCTGTTCGTGTAAATTATATTATTATTAATAATACGGCAAATGCACGATTTGAACTAATATTTAAAATTAACGTAACATTAAATTTGATGTGAATTATATATCACAATTATTTGCAACATTATAATGTTCAAATTGAAATTAAATGATGTATATATTTATGTATTCACTTACTTCCACGAAATCTTAATCACGTGTGTTTTTGCTTTTCGTTGTCGACCCCGCAAATATAGCTTGCTCGATCGCCTATCTTTTTTTTCAATTATTGACTGCCAATTTCGGAATTTTATATTTTTCTGTAGTTCTTGTTTTTGAGAAAATACCCCTTTCCAATACCTCCAGCATTTATATTTTTTGCCGGTGTAATTGAATTTTGGTTTCTTTTGCAGCTCGTTCTATTCATTTATATGGTTGAATGTTTACACACAAAGCTATAAAGCAGTACTATAACAATAATAAAAAACTTCTCAATTACTTTATGTGTAACGCTTCTGGCGGCAATTCAGGAAAGCAAAACGATATATGGATTTCTGGGATGAAATTAATCCCTACATTCAGTGCCGGAGAAAATATTTGTTCGTGTAAACCGAGTGTTCGTGGTAGCTGATTTCGTGTTAACGAGGGTTTACTGTACCTCTTATCAATTCATTAAGATTACACTGATTTAATTTTCACTATAACTGAAAGATCTTTAGCTTCATGGTTTCGGCTGATGTTAACTAGCTGGGACCATATCCGAAACTGACCGCTGTACAGACCTCACAACCGTCATTAACTCGAATTATGAGTGCGGAACTCAAGAGTTCGACGGGAAATAGATCTCAAGTACCTGCCCCTTGCAGCAGGGGTCTCTGGCCGATCAAATCATTTCAATAAAATTTAAACTTTGTTTTTAAATTATTGATAAAGTAACTCAAGCGTCCAATTTGGGTAAATGCGCTGATCAAGAGCGTCTTTTAAACGTAATTCTACGATAAATAATAAGATATTTACGCTCACATGTAATCTTGACGCCCAGGAATACCAACCTTTAAAGAAATTGATGGAATAAAGCAATCCGAAGATCCTATGCAGACAGGCATAAACTGTAAAGTTGGGAATAATTTTGAAACGAGAAAAAAGTCTGCTATGACTGGGAATTGAACCCGAGTCTTCCACTTGCCGAGCACATATTCCACCACTGAACTATCGTAGCAGATCAATTTTCTCGTTCCTGAACGAGGATGTTTTCTAGGTTGGGACCGAACTAGCCAAGCTAGTATCAAACTGCCCCAATGGATGTCCTCGAAGAGATACATCGAAGAAAACTCCTTCCTCTCAAATGGTGAGATTGCCAAGCAAGAAATTGATGGAATAAAGCGATCCGAAGATCCTATCAAAATCCTCGGTCATAGCAGACTTTTTTCTCGTTTAAAAATTATTCCCAATCTTTAAAGAGTTTCTGGGTGCGAGGTTGTATTAATAACAGTTTATGACTGAGATATTTAAGTTCATCCTTTTCGTAGGTTTGTTTACAGACCATGTTTATGATAATACAGGAAGCCCTCACCATTATATTAACTATGAATATTATTTAATCATGCATATATAGTTCTGGCAAATGATGAGATTATAATTCAATTATAAATACAATCACATAGAATACTTCGATAAACTAACATTTATTTATGGTTAGCCACGATATCAAAATGAGGAATCTTATATTATAAATTGGCGTTCATCATGGATAGGAATACTGATACAACGTTCGTACGACATGCGATTTTTCACCCGACCGAACCAACACATTTTTATGAGAAAATCAAACCGATCCCGCGAATGTCGAAGGTTTCCTGTATCAACATAAACAAGGTCCTAGTTAACATGCCTTCAAATTCGAAAAATTACAAGCTTTGAAATGGTATTAGCCAATCTACTGGATATATTGGAAAAATTCTTTTTGAATTAGATAGCGCTTACCAATCAATGAAATTTCCATAGCCTAAATTTTCCCAGTAGTTCATAGATTTTGCGCTAGATGGCTTCAAATTAAAGTTTTTTTTATTTAAAGATGTTTGGAAAATTATTTTTGAAATTAGATATTTCTTATCAACCCATTAATTAGCTTTCTCCAGACAGAATTTTTACAGTAGTTCATAGATTTTCAGCTAGATGGCTTCAAATTCGAAAATTAAATAGTTTGAAATGTTATTATAGCCACACCACTGAAACTAGATGAGTCAAGTTTTCACGTAAGGGGAGGTCTAATAAGGATCTAAATTTTGACGGTGTTAGTTTTCACCTCCCTAAAGGGGGATGGATACCAGAAACCTGAAAATTCATAAGAAAATGTGCTTAAACTTCTGTTTTAGCAATGGTATCTTACTTCTTTAAAAACAGCACAATACCTACATGACGACATAGGATATAAACATTAGGGAGTCACCTTTTTTCCTAAACTTTTGAAACTGACCAGCGATTCATTGCACTACCTCTTAGACACCCATTGCGAGTAGGCAAGAGGGAATAAGCAGGTCGTAAACAATGATGATATAGTAAGGACCCAATTTATTTAGACATTTTTCCATCAGGCAGAAGACATTGGCTCAGCAATCAGAATGGAATCCTGCGCAGTTGCGCACTTTACTCCTAAATTAGATTGAAATACTGGAGTGACCCTCGGGGTTTTTATGGGAAGGTAGAAGAGAGGATAGGACGGAATCGCCGACTCTTCTTTAAACGAATAACAGTTTACCCATATCCTCGAGAGGGGATAACGGACCTCGATCCGCAGATCCTCGTTTTCTTTGTTTTTTATTTATTTGGACCTCTTCGCTTTCAAAGTAATGGAAAAATCTGAACACTTTCTAAAAGATGAGAACACTAGATCCAAGGCGATTAAATGGGTAGGGATTGAGCTCAATTACCGTGACAACTATCCTATTAGGGTACAAGTAGCTCTTAAGTTCGCCCATTTTTCGTCAGCTGCACTTGAACTTGGGGCATGAGACCTCTCGACTAATTTGATGGCACTTGGCAACAAATTGCCTTCCACACAAAAAAATCGCTCGCGGCCATTCTTTCGATGGATCCATTATACGAGACGTGAAAAGATCGTAAAGGCTTTTGAAGGAGGATAAAAAATATCGGGGCAATACAATGAGGGAAGATACATGAATTGAAAGCTTTTAAGAAATAGATAATGAAAAAGAAAAGGGCACTAAGAAGACGTGTGAAAAGGTATACGGAATCGAACAAGGAAGTTGGAGGGAAAGAATGTCGAGAAAAAAAAGGAAAGAGTTCGGAATTCGTTCGGATTGTAGTTTGGCGGACAAGAAAGGAAGGCGATGGTGTTATCAGAAAAGGCTCGCCTTGTATTGTTATGGAGCAAAAAACGCAACAATGGGTCCTTCGAATTCGTTTCTCTTCTCACCCCGTCTACACATTTCCACCTACTCGTCCTCTCATACTACCGTCTTCTCATCATACCGTCCTCCCATCCCACCGTCCTCCCGTCCCAACTTTCCTCCCATCCCACCGTCATCTCATCCCACCGTATTCCCAGCCCATCGTCCTCTCATCCAACCGTCCTCCCATCCCATCGTCCTCCCATTCCACAATCCTCCCATCCCACCGTCCTCCCATCTCAAAGCCCTCCCATACCATCGTCCTCCCATCCCACCGTCCTCCAATCCCACCGTCCTCCCATCCCACCGTCCCTCCATCCCACCGTCCTCCCATCCCACCGTCCTCCCATCCCATCGTCCTCTCATTCCACAATCCTCCCATCCCACCGTCCTCCCATCCCACCGTCCCCCCACCCCCGTCCTTTCTTTCCACCGTCCTCCCATCCCAACCTCCACCCATCCCACCGTCCTTCCATTCCATCTTCCTTCCATCCCACCGTCATCTCATCCCACCGTACTCCCAGCCCATCGTCCTCCCATTCCACAATCCTCCCATCCCACCGTCCTCCCATCCCAAAGCCCTCCCATCCCATCTTCCTACCATCTCACCCTCCTCCCATCACACCCTCCTCACATCCCAACGTCCTCCAATCCCACCGTCCTTCCATCCCACCGTCCTCCCATCCCACCGTATTCCCAGCCCATCGTTCTCTCATCCAACCGTCCTCCCATCCCATCGTCCTCCCATTCCACAATCCTCCCATCCCACCGTCCTTCCATTCCATCTTCCTTCCATCCCACCGTCATCTCATCCCACCGTACTCCCAGCCCATCGTCCTCCCATTCCACAATCCTCCCATCCCACCGTCCTCCCATCCCAAAGCCCTCCCATCCCATCTTCCTACCATCCCACCCTCCTCCCATCACACCCTCCTCACATCCCAACGTCCTCCAATCCCACCGTCCTTCCATCCCACCGTCCTCCCATCCCACCGTATTCCCAGCCCATCGTTCTCTCATCCAACCGTCCTCCCATCCCATCGTCCTCCCATTCCACAATCCTCCCATCCCACCGTCCTCCCATCCCACCGTCCTCCCATCCCATAGTCCTTCCATCCCACCGTCCTCCCATCCCACCGTCCTCCCATTCCACCGTCCACCCATCCCACCGTCCTCCCATCCCACCGTCCTCCCATCCCACCGTCCTCCCATTCCACCGTTCACCCATCCCACCGTCCTCCCATCCCACCATCCTCCCATCCCACCGTCCTCTCATCCCATCGTATTCTCTCCAAAGTCTTCCTTCTCATTCTCGCCTTCTATCGATTCGCTTTTTTCTCGCGACGTGGAAGAGGTCACGGAGATGTCACCCTTTGATCTCCGTCTTCCCAGTCTCCTTACGTCCTGCACTTTTTTATATTTTCTTCTTCCCTCCGCATTTGTCTGAGCGAATGAGAGAAAGGTGAATATAAAAAAAACAAAAGAAAAAGACGAAACATTCGATTCAATCCGAGCCAATACCAATAATCCGATTCGGTGACCTCTGCGAATGTTTTCTCCGGCCTTCCCATATCCTAGAATATTTTGTTTGTTTTCCTTTCCTGGAGTCCACGGTTTATTTAACCAACGGGATTCCGATGAGAATGGATCGTCCTTCAAAAACGGAGAGAAGACCTTGACTCACACGCTCGCTTTTCCGTGGAAGCGATTTTGTTGATCCGGAGAATTAAAAAAGGGTAATACGAAAATGTTAAGCCTTGCGCAAATCTACCAAAGAAGACATGATTTTTTGGGAAAAGGATTTTCAAAATGCTTAAATGCACATTTTAAATAACACATTTGATAGAAATTTAGGTAAATTTGGATAAAAATAAAAACAACTGTGATCATGAAAAGCAATCGTGGAGTCACCATCATGGATTTTACGAAACTGTATAAAATTTATTTTTTAAATTGTGAATTAAATTTTAATTTTGTGTCATTCGCAAGGTGCTACAATTTTCTAGATCAAAATCGCTCTTTATAAAAGAATTTTATTAGCAGCAATATCTTTTTTAACAATGGCTATAATTTTTAAACTTACTAACTTACTACATTTTGACAACTTCCCTGCTCAAGATCTTTATTTACAAAAAATAACGATTATAACCTAATATTGTATTTTTGAAACATTTTAGTTTTACCACAGTGTATGCTTTCTAATAATTTAGTAACATTGTGATTATTAATTGTAATCCCTAGTTTATTTTGCAACTAGTTTTCTCTAACATTTGTAGCTAACTAATGTGAAATTTAATATTTTTGCAGAACATTTTCAATGGTTTCATGAGCTGCTCCTGTACCACGTAAACGAGTTTTAAGACCGTGATAAATACATTATATTTCTCGGGATGAAGTATAAGAGCGTTTTTCAGCATAGATAATGTGAGAATACTTTTGTGTTGGTTTCCAATAGTCAGATTAGAGCAAAATTCGAATTTCATTTTCAAATGCTGGGGATAAAGTCAGAGCTACTCTTTTACCAGTAATATAATAAAATTAACAATGAAAATCACACCTACAATATATATACTGCCAGTGAAACGAATGATACTACGGGTCTAGAAGCATGCGTGTTACCTGAATGATATCGTATAATAAGCACCTTCTTACTCGATTTTATTTTTTTAATAGCCCTCAAATTCTTTGCATGTCCGTCAATAGTCCCTTAGGCGTCATATTCTCTCCCTGGCCGCAGTTAACCGCCAAAAAAAGAGAAAATTTTCACCAAACATGACGCGATGCACGAATTACTGCCTCTCTCTAGTTCTCCCTTTCCCTATCTCTCTCTCTCTCACTCTCTCTCTCTCGCTGTCTCTCGCTCTAGGGGATATAAATTAACGCCTAAATGGACGCGCATATCGTCAAAGAACAGAACGCCGGAGGACTTTCACCACGATTTCGATTAACACGTCCAATAGCCACCGGTTTAGGCAACTAACAACGGACCTAACTGAAAGTCGCACTTACTGCTACATGCATAGAGAACCATGCATCGTGTTATATCTTCCCCAGCTGAACGTTGTATCACCGACCATTAATAAGCTCTCCGACATGAAATAGGTCGCTTTCACCTTCGCAACACTTAGTCGTTCCCCACATAATCGTGAAAATACATCCACACATGTATGTAATATATATGCGCCTTATCTTCTGTTCGAAATAAATCTAGAAGTCAACTCAGATATCATCATCATAGGTAGTCTGTACGTGGACAGATCCGTGATTATTCGTGGTTAAACCTGTTTCTCCACATACTCCTATTTTCTGCTGTCCTCTTCATATCTTAATAACTCTCTTTCCCTTTCAAATCGTCTATCAGCTGAAACCTTATCCTACCTCTTTTCCTTTTCCCATCTAGTTTTCCTTCTAACACGTCTTTAATCATACTTTCTCTCCTCAGGTAATGTCCAATCATCATCATAGGTAGTCTGTCCGTAGACAGGTCAGTGATTATGCATGGTTAAACCTGGTTCTCCATATACTGTAACCGACTCTACATACATACATACATACATGCATGCATACATGCATGCATACATGCATACATGCATGCATACATGTGAGCTAAATGAGCTCCCGCTTTGAGTAGCTTTATATGCGGCCAAGAGGCTACCTTTAGACGTTTCATTTAATCGAAACAGAATTTTCCTTATAAATTTTAAGACTTAGGAAGGGGTAATATCATTCCTCGTTCACGTATGTAAAACCTGGCGCGATGGTCCGATATACATGCATATCACGTAGTTTATTTATCTTTACGATAATTTTCTGAAGGATAAGTGCGCTCTTTCCAAATTACCTCAAATTAGAAATTCTTTCTTTAAGCTACGCTATAAATGAAGATTACGCTAGGATTAAATAGACATTATTCATTGCCATGGCATACTTCCTCTTAAACAGTGATTAAATATTGGTTAATTTTTAATACTATAGTACAATCTAGTATTCAATTACAATTCGGGAAACTATTATTCTCAGTGCTGAAATAAATCTCGCGTGCAGTTTAAAAAAATTTATCCTCACCTTATATTCAGAGAAGGACTGAGAAAAGACATTTATCGCAAATCAAGTGCATCATAAATATTCTGATCGATGAAACAATGTTAGTAAAAACGCGGATACGGGTATCTAAAGCTGTTACGAGGAGTGTGATTTTTTTTTAAATTCTCAATTGCAACCATGAGGGAGGGACAATAAAAGCAAGTCCTGACAACCTGTAGCACCTCGGGGTGATTTTTCTCTCATAAGGATATAGGGGAATGGGCGGAGATTCATCTCGATGCGAGCGATTACACGAAGGGCCAGAATGTCGGCAGCTGCTAGAATGAGAACAGTTCCAAGACGGAGAGAGAGAGAGAGATAATGATGATCCAAAGAGAATACGAAGGAGGCGGTCAGATAACCTTTTTTAGAACTCTGCAACGATCCGAATGAAGTGAGGTTAAGACTTGAAACGCCCTATTTCTATGGGTATCTTTATCCGAATAGTGTGCCTACGAATGAAATCGAAATCCAACCATATGCATCGATCTATTTATCTGTTTAACGTTACAATACATCGTATATGTTACATCAAATTACATATATATACATATATTTCTCTCGTGGCGACCATTTTTCTGTGAATCAATATTGTAAATTTTAAACAAATCTTTGTAAAATGTGTGAATCTCAAATATATCCACCGTTGATTATTTATTGTATTAATTTATATGTGTAAATAAAATTCTGTAATCACTAATCCAGATGTTAACAAATTGTAATGGTTAGTTGTAGTAGCCTCAACCTCGCCAATAAATACATTTTTTTCTTTCTTTCTTGCCGCCGGATGAGAACAAAATTCCGAGAGAGATCTTTCATAGATCGATAAATAAAAATCCTCGACTGAATGCCCTTCCATTCCATTGGGTGATTGAATTGATTTAGAGGTAAAGATCAAAGTCTGTCTGTTTCGTTTCGCGACTAGGTCTCATGGATTCAAGGGAGAATCATATCATGACTGAAAACAAATTCAAGCATAAGCACTCACGTGTCAAAAATTGAACTATTAAGTAATTATCCTAGGTATCTATCTTTTTATATCCTTGCTATGGTTACAGAAGATTCCAAAGACAAGTACTTGTTATTTCATTTTTGATACTAAAGTGCTAATTTTCTAATTTAATGAACTGAACAACAGAAGAATTTCTTTTAATTCTTTGTAATACATACTTCCATGATGAGGATATTTTCAAATATAATTTTTTATGCCTTTTAGATGAATTTGCCATTGGCAAACGTTCCTTCATTACAGTAATTTTTTAAGAACCTGATTATGTAAGTAAATCGCTCACATGTGATTACATCTATAAACGCGAGAAAAAGAAACAAGCAGCAATGAATTCCAATCCAGTCGACAAATCATGTTCGGGCAAATTTTTCCTGAGCTCGCAAAATTATAAGGTTTATACAGAAATTAATTTTGCGCTGTTCCTTAAAATATTACTAATAATCCCCGTACATCAATGGCGAAGCCGGGAGTTTCTCTTATTCCTTCTGCTTCCTTCTCGTCCGCTTTAAATCTTTTCATCTTTAGTTCACCCTCGTCCTCCCGCTCTCCTATTCTTTCACTCATGCCTTATTTCTTTGAAAAGTAACCCTTTCTCTCTCTCCCCACTTCTCTTTCTCTCTCTCTCCGCCATTAATCTTCCTCCATATCCGTCCTCCAATCTCTCCTCTCTCCACGGCTATTATTGTTGATGAACCGGCGAAAACCAGAAGTTTTCTTCTAACTCATTGTTCGTCCGGCGAAGGGAAAAAATGAAGTACCTGACCCATTTTATTCGAGGCGGGAAGTTTTCAATTCAACGGGAAATGAGTAAGAGAGGAAAGGGAGAAAAAGATCCCATCGGACCATAAAGACTCCTTTACACTTTTATCTCCCCCCCCCCCCCCCACTCAACCTCCTCCCACTCCCTCTCTCCCCCAATTTCGGTTAACTTTGGGGAAGATTTTCGTGGCGGACATGTCGCAATTGTGTGGAACAAGAGGGTTCAATATACTAATGGTTCAAGGAATGGCGGCGGAGATAATGGTTAGATCGAGTACTTTTTGAAAATTTCAGACCTGCTGACTGATTTCTCGACGAAATTATTCGAATTTTTCGAGATTTTATTTCTGGTCCGAAAAAAGAGAACTTTTTTAATAATTTAAAGTTAACCTATCAATTCAAGTTGTTACAGAAATGCGTAACCGAACAAACAGGAACGCCGCCATGTATTCCGTCGGCTTTGGCTAATTGGTGGGACGTTTTTTAAATTTTCTTGCTTTTAGGAAATATTTACCGATTTATTATGTATAAAAAATTCTGTATTTTCAGGAAGCATTTTATTGTAATTCATTTATTAGATCCATTTTCCGTATGTTTGGTATTATCGTGAAATGTAACCTTGGTAAGAGACGATTGTGATGTTATACCAGAATTCCATATATCTCCCGACATACGTCATATATAATATGTATGTATTTATTTACTTGCTTCAGTTGAACGATAAACAGGTGAGCAGTTGAAACTGCAACCAATTTCGCCAAACGTCACGATTCAGATTTTAAAAATGGGATAGAAACCACCTTACAGGTATCGATGTTACTTTTAATCAGCCAATTAAAGAGATCGCACAGGCGCAATATCCAACCTTCACTACAAAGAACCTCTTTAACTGAGATTCAATAAAAAATGCCCTATTGCTGGAAGTTGCAATTTTAAAAAACCCAATGGATAATTATGTATAGTACTTTTTGATTCTGGCAATAGGGATAACCTTAATTAGAGTAATAAGAGACATACAAGAAATGCGTGGGTCTAGTGTTAAAAGGAAACGGTCTACTGAAAGAAGTCATAGAAGGATGAATGTTAGGAAAGAGGCAAAGAGTTAGGAATAGGAGAGCAATACATCAGATGCACCGTGACACTTTTCGAGGTTTTTCTTATTTATCCAAAAATATAAAAGATTTTCAACTCTAATAGGTACCCTGACATAAAGACCCATCTTGCAGTTATATATTCGTGAAAAGTTTTTGAATTTATCTTAATGTGAACAATCACTATAGTCTTTTATTTTGGTCACAATCGCACCCCAGTTTTCAGGGTGACTTTGTGACACACTACTTTTCCATTATTATAAACCAAGGAGGTCTTAATGACACAATTTCACCCAATGGAAATATTTTAATGGATCATTTACAATACAAAAAAATATTTTACACATAAATGAATAATAAACAATTACACAAAAAATGAACCAGAAATGTTAGCATAACCTCAAAAACCAAAAGAAAGCAAACAAATGACCAAACAAGTTTAAAGCACAAGATTTCCTTAGTTTCATTCAAAATCAAAATAAGGTTTTATTTCCGGTGCCTCAAAAATATCCATATGACAATGTTTTTTGGTTTTTCTATGATTTGAACAATATCTTGGTACTTGTATTCAAGTTCATCCTTTGTTTGAGGCCATTTCCAGATCACGGTTCAACTTCTACGCATGGCACTTATAATAACACCGTTCTGTGTAGTTTGGGTTGCCTTTCTTGGATAAAGTTCACTGTCATAACTCACAAAGGCGTGATCTCCGAGTCTAAAATTCAAGATATTATCTTTAGTTAAAACTTTTTGAGGTTCAGTGATTAGGTTTTCTTCAAAGTCGCTGAAGCCCAAGCTTTCCTTGTAGTCTTTGTACGGAATTTCTTCTGTACCACTTCTGAAGTGACTTTGTGATAGGCCAAATGCTGTCACAAAGTCACCCCTGGAAGATGGAAAAATTGCATAATATTACATTATCACTAGAAATATTAAGTCAATCAAAAACATTTTTCCAGATACAGGCTCCTATTTAAGCAAAGTATTTGTAAACCTTAGCATTTTTGGAAAAAATTCAGCAGTTCGTTGTGGTCAGATGATAGTTTTCTGGTAATATGTCACCACGTGCAAAGTAGACTCCAAACTAAATATGACTAGTAAAAAGGGAAATAGAACCATCCATTCCTTACAGCTCCAGTACGTTGTAGCACAGTATAGTGATTCAGGCTACCACCCTATTTTGGAAGAACTACTGGCCATTAAGGCGGGGGAGTTGAAAATTATGCTGTCACAAAGTCGCCCACCATGTCACAATATAACCCCGATTTACGGCATTAACCCTACAGTGATAACGTGAGGTGTAATCCTGCCAGTGGTAGCGCTGGGTCCAAGGGACCCAGGTAACAAAATGACTTGTAAAAAATGAAGCGTTAGAGAATACAGCATGAAATTTGCTCTTTGTTATACTTCAATACATATATATATCTAATATAAAAGTTTCTTTAAAAAAAACTAAACAATTGCCTTCAAAACATTATTTAAAAGTTCCAAAGATTTGCAATATGAATTATTAAAAAATCGCACAGAAATTTCATTGTTATCAATGAAATCGCTGCATAGTATTGATGCATGTTTAAGGCAGATATACTTCAAACACTTTTGGCAGTAATACTTTGATTTAGTCTTTACAATAACTGCATCTTTCTCTTTATTTGGCTACATTGGTGGATGTTGCTGAACTTGGTAGCCTGAATACTTTTAAGCAAGCAGCCTCACATCTTTAGAAAATAGATGTTCGTCAATCTATTCTTTAAGTATTCTTCAATCTAACGTTTTCCTGAATAAATTCTACTTAAGGCCTTGGGACACACACCTTAACCACCGGAAATATCAACTCAGAAAATAAAAATGAGTTCTTACCAAGATTTTTTATAAAAATTCTTCGCTCTTCAACTGAAATGTTGTTTGCTTTGAATATTATGTGTGCGTTGATGGCACTAATATTCAACAAAGTGAAGAAAATAGTCAAAGGCCACCTCGAATTTCTTGACACATTGTAGTCAGCGCTCTGGCATCCGCCACATCTACGCCTCCTTTGGTAGCATTGTAGAATGTGATAATCTCCGGTTGTTTGTTGTCTCCCGTTTCTGTGTGTAATTTTGATCGTGTTGCATACTTGAAAACAGGTTAACAACCTTATTCTTTTTTGGAATGTAGGAAACTAGCGGCATGTTTTCTTGAAACCCAAAAAACTTGTGCAAATATTACAAGTTATAGGATTTGTGAATTCAGTAGGCAACAAACGCTTCAAATAATTGTGGTATATGTGCCAGATTGTCCATTCTACTTCTCTAATTTCTTCCTCTTTACTCAGATCAAAGAATTTCTTGGAAGACGTAGAAGTCATCACACGAAGAAACTTACACGAGTAGTAACGTAGGGTCTATCAGACCCAAATAACACTTCACCCTTTGACAACTGTTGATAAACTAAAAGCTGGGGCACGTGTCGTCTCATGAGTATTCGATACGAAGGTACTCTAATGGAGAATGTTGCAACTCAAACCGATCTAGTTCAAAAATACAGAAACAGACGGCGTTGGGTCTGTCAGACCCAACGTTACCACTGCAGGGTTAAAAAAAGGAATTGGGTATTGGGTATTGAAGAGAAAGGTTTTGGAAAACGCAGATTGGGTTGGGTGTGCCAAAAACCTAGCGCAAGGTAGAATTACAATGTATGTACACCACTTACTAAATTTAAAGTATAACCACTGAGCACAGACATGAGATCGCAGTTACATCACGCGCGAGCTGGAAATCTCCTCCGTAGAATTGATAGATATTTACGTACGATTGGTATAGCCTAGCCCTCTCAAGAGGTTCAGAGAGGCCCGGGCCACTTACAGATTTTGAGGTCCCAATGCCATAATTAAAATAAAAACACATGAAGACCAAATAAGACAATCATTAACTAAAAAACAGTAAAATGTAAATTGTATACTTTTTATTGTAAAATGCTATTCAAACATTTTTCCCTTCATAAGTATGCACTGGTGGTGTAGTGGTTAGCGTATCGGCTTTCTATTGCAAAGTTCGGGGGTTCAAACCCCTCGAATGGAGGTTTTATTTAAAAAAAAGAAAAAAAACTATCATCAGTGCCTGGCAGTAGGCAGCAGTACTGTCAGTATGGTATAGAGCCGAAAACAAATGATGTTGGTTGGGTCTATATCCAATACAGCTGTAGGCGTGATCAGGACGATTTGAACGACTACAGTACTGCGATGTGGAAAGCAAGAGGGAAACTACCACATTACAATCCCTAGTAAAGATTATATGGTTGGACAATATGAGTTCTCTCGAAGTAAAACAATCCGGAGGTAAAATAGTCCCCCAATCGGATCTCCGGGCGGGGACTGCCTTGAGGAAAACATTTGTCGAAAGTAAATTACGAATAGGGACTTGGAACGTAAGAACTATGAGAAAGGCAGGAAAGCTAGAGAACTTGAAAGAAGAAATGAGAAGAAATAGAGTTGACATTATAGGGCTAAGCAAAACTAGATGGGAGGGAGAAGGACAGTTCAACTCGGAAGAAGTCACGGTAGTTTATTCTGGAGGAAATAGTGGGGACTGGTACTTAGTAAAGATATGATGAAAAGCGTGACAAAGATAATAGCAACGAACGATAGACTGATGGCAATAAAGCTAAAAGCAGTCCCAGTGGACATGCTGATAATCCAGGTATATATGCCAACGTCAGCTCATGACGATGAAGAAATAGATGAGATCTATGAGCAAATTAATGAAATTTACGAAGCAGACGGAAGAGGAAAGGTAAA
The DNA here is from genome assembly GCA_028673005.1 of Tanypteryx hageni. Lineage (NCBI taxonomy): Eukaryota > Metazoa > Arthropoda > Insecta > Odonata > Petaluridae > Tanypteryx > Tanypteryx hageni. The sequence continues at coordinate 44,306,437 of CM054115.1, read as the reverse complement.
CTGCATAATAATGGGAGATTGGAACAGCATAGTCGGAGAAGGACAGGAAGAAAATGTTGTCGGGCAATACGGACTTGGGAAGAGAAATCGAGGAGGGGAGAAACTCGTAGAATTCTGCATCAATAATGACCTTGTAGTGACTAATACATGGTTCAAAAACCATAAACGAAGGTTATACATATGGAAAAGCCCAGGAGATAGAATGAGATGCCAAATAGATTACATCCTTGTAAAACAAAGATTCAGGAACAGCATAAAGAACGCCAAGGCATTGCAAGGAGCAGACATTGATTCAGATCAGAGCCTTCAAATACTTGACATGAGTACAAAGCTCAAACAAATAAGAAAAACGAGAAGAGAAAGACAGACCTGGGACCTAGAAAAACTGAAAGAAAGGCAGGATGTAGTCAGCATGAAGTTGGAAGATAACCTAAGAAAGTTGGAAAACAAACCGAAGACCGTTGATATAGAATGGGATGAAATTAAAACCAGTATCAAGGATACCTTGGATAAAGAGATTGGAAAACAAGAGAAGAAAATCAGAAAACCATGGATCACGAAGGAAATGCTGGAGAAAATGGATGAGAGACGAAAATGGAAAAACGCTTACAGTGAAGAAGGTAGAGCCAACTATAGGCGTATAAACAATGAGTTGAGAAGGGTAACAGATAAAGCTAGAGAAAATTGGATAAAAGGAAAATGTGATGAAATAGAACAAATGGAGAAGTTAGGACGGTACGATATGATGTACGCTAGGGCACTGGAATTAGAAGATAAGAAGTCTAATGGAATTTGTGGTAAAGGAATTATGAATACGGATGGGAAGATAGTCTCAGAAACAATGGATGTAGCACAGGTATGGGAAGAAAAATACATTAAGGAATTATACAGCAAACAGGCAGGAGCGGCAAAAATAGAACTGGAAAATGAGGAAAACATTGAAGAAGACAACTTAGAACCAAGTATTATGGAGAGCGAAGTAGAAAAGGCGATAGTGGAACTAAAGAAGGGGAAAGCCACGGGCAGCGATGGAATACCGGCTGAGATACTTAAAGTCATAGGATCAGAAGGACTAAAAGCGATCACGAAATTAATTAATAAGATTTACGACACGGGAGAGTGGCCTCAGGATTTCCTAGAAGTAACAATGATCCCTCTAAAGAGGAAGCCAAAGGCAATGCAGTGTAAAGATTACAGAACTATAAGCCTTCTGTCACACACATCGAAGATCATCACGAGGATTCTTAATAAAAGGCTGGAGAAAAAGGCAGAAGAAATAATAGGGGAAGATCAATTCGGTTTCAGAAAAGGACGAGGAACTAGAGATGCTATAGGAGTAGTTAGAATCATATCAGAAAGGGCAATAGAATACAGTCAAGATATCTGCGCATGTTTCGTAGACTGGCAGAAGGCCTTTGATAGAGTAAATTGGGTAAAGTTGATGAAGATATTAAAGGATATAGGTGTAGACTGGAAAGACAGGAGACTGATTAGGAATCTATATGAGAATCAAGTTGTAAAGGTCAGGTTTGAGAATGTGGACACCTGCGGAATAAATATCGGTAGAGGAGTAAGACAAGGCTGCTGCCTATCGCCAACCCTATTCAATATATATGGAGAAAGTCTAATGCAAGAAGCTTTAGAAGGTAAAATACGCAGATGATCAAGTACTTCTAGCAAGAAAGGAAGAGGAGCTACAAAAAATGATAAATAGACTAGTGATAACAGGTAGAAAATACGGTATGGAAATAAATACAGAAAAATCCAAGGTCATTTGAATATCGGGTAAAGAAGAGAATCTGAACATAACTATTGGGGGAAAGCCATTAGAACAAGTTTCAGAATATAAATACCTTGGAAGTATCATAACACGAGAGGCAAAATGTACGGATGAGATCAAAACTAGAATAGGAAAAGCAAAAGCGGCTTTCAGGAGAAAGAAACAACTACTTACAGGGAATATTAGGAAAGATATCCGCAAGAAGTTGATAAAATGCTACGTATGGAGTATAGCATTGTATGGGGCAGAAACATGGACGCTAAGGAAAAATGACATCAAATACTTGGAAAGCTTTGAAATGTGGACTTGGAGGAGAATGCTGAAGATAAAATGGACAGATAGGATGAAAAACGATGAAGTGCTACGAAGAATAGGAGAGAAGCGAATGATTATACAGACTATCAGAAAGAGGAAGGCTAACTGGGTTGGACATTACCTGAGGAGAGAGAGTATGATTAAAGACGTGTTTGAAGGAAAACTAGATGGGAAAAGGGAAAGAGGTAGGAAAAGGTTTCAGCTGATAGACGATTTGAAATGGAAAGAGAGTTATCAAGATATAAAGAGGACAGCGGAAAATAGGAGTATATGGAGAACCAGGTTTAACCAAGAATAATCACGGACCTGTCTACGGACAGACTACCTATGATGATGAAGTATGCATATTTACCAATTGTTGAAAAAAAACCTAATTTTCGTGCAATTTACAATTGATATTATGCATGGCGAGTCCATTCAAACGTAAATTTTGTCCCCATGAGCTTGAGGCCCAAGCCAAATGGACTTCAAGCCCTTCCTCCTCTCCCCACTTCACCATCAGTGGCTCTGGTTATAGCACGCAATGGGGCGAAGAGCAGTAGCGGAACTTCGGATGTAAGAAAAAACTGCGCGCATTTATTAATTACACAACTTGAAATTTGAATCTTAAAACAACTTTTGAAGAGTAATATTTGTCTTTCACTTCGAAGTTATGCTAGTTTTACACGGTAATGTCGGTCACTAGGCACCATTACGGGAAATTATAATCCAAATAAGTGACGATGTACGCTCAGGACAGGAGTTACGTAAGAGGAGTAAACAAAAAATACTGAAAAAAACGTTGTTTAAAGGCCTCGACTTCATTACCTCAGTTTATACTAATAATGTGTAAACGTTTCTTCGGATGCTAAATTTCCTCTACAGCCGTTTCGTCATTTTTCGTTTGTTAACGGTAACGGTTAAAATTGAACTTTTATAAGAATTTACCTCCAATCCATCACGTGCATTTTCAAGGCGTTTACTTACAGTCTTTTACTACTTAAAGACAGCTATAAATGAAGCACAAAATCCGAGTTACGTCCTGTTTCTAGTAAACCGTGGCTATAAAAATTCCCATCAAATTATATTCTCATTTCAGTCACGATAGGGAATCCTATTAGCCATTAGGATCAATAATCGGTGAATAACGACCGAGAACGGTTAAACTGCAGCCGGAATGGCTGTAGGGTTTGCTCGAATATTTTATGGGAATAGGAATCTCTATTACACATTTACAAAAAATCAATAATCGTAAAACAGCTACAAATTGCTTTATTAAGTTTTTCGTTGCCTCTTTGTTGGTTTTGTACAGTTCTCGCTTAGAATATTCACGATACGTCACTCATAAACATTAATATTTCAATTTTGGCCCTAGTCGACAACGTGAATTTTAAAAGGAAAGAGTTAATGAAGAAGAGAATAAATGGAGGATTTTAAAAAAAACTTAGACGGAAAAACCGAGAAAACATGCACAACGACACAGAACATGGCGAAAATATTATACTAAGTCTCTAGCTGCTTTCGTTAGTTAGGAGTTATCGCGTCAGAGAGACGGACAAACCGAGTGCATAAGGGGATTTTTTTAAACCCGCTAATAAACACTTAAAAAATTGTTTCGGGTGTAAATTCGAATTATTGTAAATTTACAATAAAAAATTAAATGCATCCGCAACCGTCCACGCAGGAGAGATATGATTCCAAATTCCCCGCGAATGTTATCGCACGAAAACTGATCGCACAAAGTCGACAATGCGCCCACAAGTTCTCCCCGAGGAAGGATGGAAGAAAAATAAAACGTAGTTTAGGCTGTTTCTGAGGACCTGATGCGGAAGGAGATGTCGCAGCAGTATAGCGAAACCGACTTCATTTCCGGGTTTTCCGGGAGGCCTAGGAGATAGAAAGGGCAAGTTCCATGGAATGGTCTGAGTCCTCTGCCCCCTTTGACATCTCCTCTTGGCGACTCCTTTTCCGGGAAAGAGGAGAGAGGGTGAAACTTCGCAGGCAAAAGGAAGCATAAATAATGTGGAGGAGAAGTTTCGAGAGAAAGGGAGCGAGGAAGCGATATGGAGAAAGGAGGAAGGAAAATAGAAAGTAAGGGAGAACATTTTAGAGAAAACATTCAGAGAAAGCGAGAGAGCGAAAGGGAGACAGAGAAAGGAATAGGTTAGAGAGAGAGAGAGTTAAATCAACTGAGAGAGAGGAAGAGAAATTGCTTTAGAAATAAAATATGATGTAAAAAGCAAATGAGAGAAATGATTACGTTGAGACAGTCAAGAGGAGCCATGGATACATAGAAAGGGAACGCAGGAGACTTGAAGAGAAGTTGAGAGAGAGGAAAAGTTAAGATAAATGGAAATGGAAATAGATAAATAGATTGATCAGAAATGAGAAAGAAAGTGAGTGAGAAAACGGTATAATTTTGGAGAAGTATATGGAAGAGACGAGGGAGAAAGATACAAACATATTCGTGTATGTATGTTTATGTATATACGTATGCAGGGCCGGATTAAGAGTACAT